>OMLB01019620.1:60953-80750 GCA_900302555.1 Myripristis jacobus
AGATTAGTTTATGTTATGGGGAAGGATTGCATTATAATTTTATATGGCCTGATTTAATGTAATGGTCAGGGGATTAAGAAACAGAAGTGCGATATCTAGGAACATCTTTCCCCCATGGTGAATGTACATTTCCTCTGTGTGCTTGTTCTCCCTCTCAGGCAAGAGAAGGTCTTTGAGTGATGCAGAACTGTTGGAGTTTAGCAAGCAGGCATCATGTCACAAGCTACCATCACCTTTAGCCTTGGACCCTCAGCAAAGTATGAACCTTAATCTTTGTTGTTGATTTGCTAAAACTTTGGCCCACTAATACAAATTGGTATTAGCATGGCGCCCCCTGTTGAAAGGCTTTTTTCCCCCTGTTTTTTCTTTTTTGAGATTGAGGCTGTAAAAAGGTTTGTTTACATTTGCAGTGTCTTTAAACATGGGTGTGAAACAGACTTGCACTTTGAGTTATTGTCAGTTAAATTACATAAAGCCAATTTTACACTTACAAATCAAACACCCAAAGGATATATCTGAGTATATATTTGGTTATTGACAAATTATACTTGGCTTTAGTCTTCAGACAGGTGTTTTCTTTTCAAAAATATTGTGTAAACATATTCATGTCATATTTATCAGCAATGGATTTGTTTAATTTTTGTATTGTTTTGTTTGGCATCATATTGGATGTAATGATTCTACAAGGATGCATTTGCATTTCTCTTGCACAGGTCTTTGCCCAGACCCGCATTCGCCCGACGAGAGTGGATACACACCTAATCTGTCACTGACGTACTGAGATTACGTCAGAGCTAACAGTGAAGGCAGCATAAAAAAGGTTGCTCAACTCTGATGGAACTCAAATCAAGCTAATCTCATTGTCAGAAATGCCATGAGATGCTTCGTGAAGAGGGCATGTGTAAGAGTTTCAAGAGATGAATTCTGTCCTTCTGCCAATAGAGCAATATATTAACTGAACAGAATTCATGCTATTTTGCATGAGCCTCTGCACAATACATGGTGGTGTATTTGTAGTGACATATAATGATAGGCACATTTAATTTGTATCAAAAAATCTGCCTCCCTTGTAGTTCGTCCTTGGTCATGATAGTTTTTTTGTCAGTGTCCAGAGAAAACTTGCATCTGCATTTTCTTTTACTGTAACTGACGGCTGAAATATCATAAACACACAGGTGATGATTTGTTGTCGGGGATACATCATACCGTGTGGATTTGCAAGATCTCACATCACTTCGCACAATGCAAGCTTGCAAAAAGAGTGAGTTTGCAAACTTTTTATAGAGGAAGAAGCCCACAGTCTTTTTTATGGGTAGTTTATTACTGTACATACACCTGCTCAAGTCATACATACATATATTATGTTGCTCTCTCTCTTACACGCACACTCACACACACATTCAGAATACTCTTGAGATTATATAAAAAAAGACATTTGCTGGGCAGGGTTCAATCACAGACTGCGAACTACTGAGGACATTTGCATCTGCATACACTGTGCACACACATATGCGCGTGCACACTCACACTCACACTCTCTCTCTCACACACACACACACTCATATCTGCATATGGCCTTACACCGCGATACATAAAACAGACCACCAATCAGAAATATAGAAAAGTGAGTTAGAAACCAATAGGCAACACAGTGGTAATCAAGTGAATTAGGGTGTTTGACATATAAACGAACATTGTGGGTCCATGGATTAGGTTTTCCCCTCACCACCCAAACAGGAAGAACCTGGGGCACATTCTGCACCCTTCAATGGTTGGGCCTCTTTTTCTTAGGGGCACGTGTCAAATTTAAACATGCTGCAAACAATTACTTCAAATAATTATTTCCACAATTATTCAAGTAACGCATGATCTATAATGTATATTTGCCTCTCAAGGAGTAACTTTGGAGCATACCTGAAGGCGAAGATTTCTCAATGCTACATTTGTTTCTTTCTGTTGTTTTTTTTTTTCTATTATAATCCCCTGAGCATGACCCATACAATCACCAAAGCTGAGTGACCTGAACCTCAGTGGCTTTGTTCATATTTTTTTGTGATAGATAATCTTGCTTGTGGTAATTAACAATCTCGCACACCAAGATGTACTTGTGAGTATTTAAACCAAAACGTGTGCTGAGCTGGGAAAAGTTGAATCTGCATCTTTTCAAAATGGCCCTCTGTCATTTACCCTATTCCTTGTCCTATATACTGACAACATTTTTGGGTGTTTAATTCAGTTTAATTCAAAGGACCATACAGATCCATTTTTAACCTCTCATCAACAATTGTGATCAGATCTGTCCGTCACAAATATCTGTCTGTCCAGTACATGCTTTGGTAGCTTAGAAGTTGAGGCTTCCTGCATCCAATTCATTCCCATTCACGTTTTGAAAAATGCTCTGTGAAATGTTGGGATTTGCTACGTGTTTAGCGTCTCTCTACTTAAAAAGAAAATAAGCTTTAAATATAGAATGCATTTGGTGTTAATGCACGAATTTTCATGTGATTATAATAAGAGTTATTTTAACAAACATATGCATCTGCAAAGTATTCAGAAGACTGATATATCTATGCCTGGCAACTTTCACTGGAGCATTTCTGCAATGGAGTAAACTTGACTTCTACAGTACAAAAACATAATCTGTTCACACTTATGCATATAGTATCTCTAACAGATATGATCCCAACTGTTGATGAGTTGAAATAAAAAAATTTAATTACATTAAGATGTGCCCTTCATATCGCATTAACAGTTCCAAAAAACAGATCTGCTTTTTCTGTTAAAACCAACAGGGAACTGACATTCCCTGTCACCTCAGACCTCTGATCGCAGTCAGTTAGGACACATCAAAAACAGGACTTTCTCAAATGGGACACATCCTTGCTCGAGCACACCTGCAAGCCGAGGCCAGCAGGTAAGGAAGGGAGGCCGTGTGAAAAGTGTAAGGACAAAGCTGTTGTGTGCTTTAGTGTTGACACAGGACCACAGTGCAGAGCCCGAAGAAAACAACCATAGCATACCTTTTGCCAAAATAATCAAGGCCTATTTCATGAATGCAAACATTACATGTGCACTCATGTACTTATAAATAATTATAACAAAAAGTAACACGACTGGTTATGGCAAAATATTTCAAAAGACAGAACCCTGCTTTACAGAGTGAAGAGTATCTCCCCATGTCTGATTTGTCTTTTTTGCTAATGTTTCTCTCAAACACACACACACACACGCACGCATTCACACACACACAAACACAGTGAACAGTTTTGCAAGCACTGACTGCCCCATTTTCACCCAAACAGGTAAACAAAACTAAAGATCCTAAAAAAGTAAAGAAGCTGTCCATTCTGCACCACCGACGGGCTTGTTTTCTGCTTAATTGTTCCACTGCCACGTTGAAGCAGTCGCTAGGCAGTCAGAGACAACAGCCCACCACCTGGACACACAACACTGAAAATACATCGTTCCAGGTACGTCTGTGGCATAGAGATCCATTCATATTATGGAGTCAGATAGTGTGATTGTCACTGGGTTAGGGTGATGCATGTTCAAAATTGTGCAGGGATTCAAGAGGAGGGGGAACGTAGAGATGTCTGGTAGATGATAACAGCGTGGCATTACTGAGTTCAGCTGATCTGGCTGTTTGCCCGAGATGCCCCTCAGAGATCTTGTCTGTTTGCTACAAAGTGGATCTGAATCGAGAGCTCTTCCATCGATGTTTGTCTGTGGTTCCTTTTGAGCTCCATGTAATGTTGCCTCCACAGCCTCTAACCAGGATCCCCAACACCAAACCAACTGTTCCAAAAGCACTGGGGTGTTTTTTTTTGTTGTTGTTTTTTTTTTGCAGGTGGAGTTGGCGGTATGACAGTAAATAATATATGAAAGAGTTTCAAAACAATTATCATGTTCAGATTGTGCCATGTACTTAAGTAAAGAAAGGGCGACAAAATTCCAGTTGTGGCGCACTGAGCTCAATCCAGTCCAATCTCCACGTCCAAGTTCTTTCATGTTGCGGTTCCCTTGATGTCCTACAACCATGTGCCAGTCAACATGGCCTGTCTCTAAGGGCTCCAGCTCCTCTGGGAGTATGTGGCTCACTGGTGAGTTCGCTCCAAAAAAAAAATGCTGGGTGATGCTGGGTTTGTAAACAAGTGTAGGGAACGTGTGGGTACGGGAAAGGGTAAAAGAAAAAGGATTGGTGCTACCCTGTAAACATAAAGTATTGGATGTATTTTGGGGAAGTAAGTTCACCGAGGAGCATTACAGCCATTGTGATTGTGTGACAGAGCTGGGAAGCAGTGGAGATTTTAGCTCAGCTGCAGTTTGGCTAGTCCGGTCTGAAGATGGGGATCTTGGGTAGGAACTCTATTAGGATTACCTGGAGGTGAAAACAGAGATGTGAGTAGTGGTGACTGTGAGGGTAATGTGCTCTCAAAAAGCAAGAGGTTACCGCTGCCACCTCTAGTGTTACCAAAGTCAACACAATGGCATAAGTACTGCGGCAGGTGGCAGCTGCAAGGAGACAGAGGATGGCTGCCGCTCCCGTGAGCGTGCAGGCTCCTCTGCTGCTGCCACCTGAGTTGACAGTTGTTCTAACTTTTCTAGCTCATTGCTCAGTGTGTAGTAACCACATATCACTGCAACCACAGGAAATACAAGTGGAAAAAATAGAGGAGGCTTTACTAGTATTTGCATACCTGGAATTATGCAACTTTTCACAAGTATCTATGTTTGATATTTTGGTATGGGTCCATTTAACTGTTGTTTTAATCTGCCTAATGACTCTAGCACACACACATATCGCTGGGCAGCAGAGCCAGGAGTAACTGTTTGCTGTTTTTATGCACCTTGAAGGTGAGAGAGGTCTTCTAAGTATCCATGTGTTGATGATAAAAAAGAATCGTGTAAGAATGGGAGAGGACTCCAGAACATCTGCGTTGTGTGCCAAAAAGTGGTGGTGAAAGAGCTAAAACATAACTGACAAAGGATACTTACATATTCCATCATGTTGTTGGTTTCACACTTCCTTTTGCTTAGTCTCCAATGCAAACACAACTGTGAAACAGAGTAACAACGGTCAGTAAATTGTTCTAACATGTCCAGCCTTATTACACACATCCGCACACGCCCTGCCTACTCACCTTGTGGTAGAGTCTGCTGTTCTCCCACTCCAGTAGCTTCTCTATAGATCTTCTTGTCTGTAAGTTAAAAAAGGGCAATAACAGCATCAGACCACATGCCCTCCACTGAAACACAAAACGACCTTTGCCTGATTCCTTAGTTCACATGGATTTGTTGTGATGCACTGCAAAGGTGAATACATTTCTTGTGCTTTGTTTGCACACTGGGATGCATATCTCACCCTCTTGCTGAGGCAGATGACAGGCCACAGACTGAAGCCCAGTGTGCAGCAGCAGCAGAGGCAGCCACACAGCAGCCAGCGCACATTCACCGGTAGCGTCTTTCTCAGGCAGCCATTTACACGGTTGATGCTAGCCTTGAACTCCTCTGGCGCCACCTAAGAGAACACATGGGTAGGTACAATAAAAATGTGTGCATGCATACATACACAAATGGTTCACGCTCAAGTGAATTTTTAGCATTACCAAAGGGCAATTTGTTATGTAGACTGGAGCCAACAGTCAAAAAAAGAGGCTACAATGACTGACTTATTCATAAAACCTATCACTGACTACAGGTACAAAAGAATCTCTGAACCTATTTGTCCAGTACGTAGAGTTCATATCTCCATCCAGGTGTGAGCAACCAAAACTCAACAAATAGAGGGTGGCTAGAATCAGAGAAGACTACAAAGCCTTCTGAGTAATCTGACTGTATACAGGTTAGACAAGTTGGGGAGGTTTGTGCCAACAATCTTGCTGCAGAACTTAATTACAAGAGCACACTCAGTAGAATACAGATCTCAACCAGACATATCTCCCCTTTTCAGGACTATATGCTAAGGATGCGCTAATCCAATTTTTGGGAGTTTTATTTTTTTGAAGTCCAATTCCGATACCTGAGCTTATGAGTATCATCTGAGAATGTACTGCAGAAGAAGAAAACCTCTGTGTTAAATAGCTATAGCCAAACTAATAGACTGGTGTGGAGGCAGCAGCGGTAGATAAACTCCAGAAAGATGATAGCAACACTACTGGTGGCACTGTGTGTGCACATCTATCACATACTGATATGTGGCTCTGATATCCAATCCGTGAAATATGTCTGGATCGGCACCAGTACTGATACCCAATTTACTTAATCCAAAACTTGCTCTTATTCTTCAGGCTGATACTAGCAGAAGATAGAAAAGGTTACAATAGATTAAATAAAACAAGAGTATGTTTTCATGAGAGCGATGTCAACATTAAAACTGTGGCATTTCCTTACAAAATACAAGCACTGGAGGGCTATGTCCTGAACAGCATCTGTGTTTGCTTAAAAAGACAGTTTATTCTCCAAGAATGGCCCACGATACTTATATGGGTGGGTAACTCCACTGCCTGGTCCTTAATGACAGCAGGAAAACAGTAGAGGAATTCCTCTGAAATTTAACATTTACATCATTTCTTTTCTCTTGGTGATCTTAAGCTGTAAAATAGAACGTTCACAGTGTGACTCTATTTGATGTTTAAGGTGGTACATGTGAATGTTTGAGTTGTGTTTTTCTACAGTCTCTATGTCTCTACGTAGATTTTACTATGAACAGATGACTGAATGCATCACTGTATTCTGTGCCAATTAAGAAAATACAATTAACAGAGCTGACAATGCAATCTAACCCTATTTGAGAGGACTGACAAGCCTGTCATCTGTTCTTTGTAACCTTGTAAGCAATTTGCGTGGTTTAATGTGAAGTCTCTTCTGGAACCCTTATCAACCTGAGTTAATCAAGGTCTAATTAAGGTCTCTAGCAAGTACTATAAAGGCCATGATTAGGCATGGCTTGAGCAAATAACATGAGTGACAAACCAGTTTGCTTTAGATTAGGGTCTAAGAAGAACGAGCCTGGCTGGAATGCCATATTGTGAGGACATCTTTGACTACGTTCACACAGAGGCTGAAAGTGACCCAATGCTGATTTTTTTTTCTCAGTTGTTTGCTGTGGTAACAGTTGTGTGGTGGCAGTCAATCTGCTGTTCGGGCTGGGGGACAGAGGGCAAAGCCATCTGGGTTGAAGCGTCCTTCCTTATATCTATTTGTAACCTCCTGTCTCACCATCGTTGTTGCTGCTGCATATTTATTTTGGACCATCACTGCTGACAATCAATGAATAATAATGCTCTGACAGTGATGTTGTGATTGTGCTCAGTGGGGAAAATGACATGAATTCTGATCTGAGCATTCACACAACCATAAACATCATCAGGAATTAGATGCATATCTGACTTAGTGCCACCCATGAAATTTGCCATATTTCAAAATCGCAAATAACACATTAATGTGATTATTTGCTAATCACTGTGGCATAAAAACAATCAGATCTGTCACATTTGAGGAAAAAAAATCTGCTGTTTGTCACTTTTTATTGGCTGTCTGAACATAACCTAGGTAAGAATTTGTTTTTTCCAAGGTTTCTATTCCTAGATAAGATTCTGATAGATATTCATAAAACTGGAGACCCACCTTTCCTGTAAGTGCCGAAGGAAATTCCGACTCGAATTTGTTACTGAGGCCAAACCTGTGAAGGTGACAAAATAACCACATTAGACATGAACACACCTAATATCTATCTAAATAGTCAGCTCAGTGGAAATGTCTTATCTCCAAGAGAGCATGTAAAAAACGCTGGCTATTGAACAAGAAAAAACACTATCAGTCCACATCATGTGTTCCAGCCAGGTTACAAGCAAAGCGTAACAAGATGTCACGTTAGGTATTGTTGGGTAACTGGTGGTGGAGCTTAGAGGATTGGCGTTGATGCACCAGGGTGCCACAGGAAGTCCCTCCTGTGGCCATCAGACTTTTTAACACCTCCGTGGAGGGTCAGTCGGCCTGAGTCAATGGACTGCATCCCTGTACACTACTTAACAGTTTATTTAACTATTTAACTGTGCAATAATTTATACCTGCAGGACTTGACAACAATTCAACAGCGAAATAACCCTGTTACCAGGTACACTTTTTAACAGATGCTCAATTTCTTACTCTGTATTTACTGTTGTAATATTTTGTAGGATTAATGCACTTCTTTAGACAAAATACACAAGTAACATTAATGTACACATATATACATCATGCACTCTTTTCTTACAAACCTCCAAGGCACATTTTTAGTTATTTCGTTTTCTATGTCTTATAATCAAATTCTTCACTCGAGGATTTGAGCGACCGCAACTGACCCGATTTCCTCGAGGATTAATAAAGTTTTTCTGATCCTGGTGGTTAGTAACACAGCCAGTTTGTCTTTATAGTCTTAAAATATGAGAGTGTATAACGGAACATTCCACACTGGAAAACCTATCTTGAGTTCACGTTAACCTAACGTCACCTCGTTTCACCTACCAACTGGACACAGCACCAGCATGCGACTCTCGGCCCTGTGCTTTAGTTAACGTTAGCCACAACGAGCTAGCACTAGCTAACGTTAGCCACTCCTCACCCGTTCGCTGCTATGGACGAGGGCTAACCGAACTGCTAACTCAGCGGCTAGCCCAGCTATCACCGAGTTACACACCGATACCACGGGGGAAAAAGCGTTTAACGGTCACGGTAAACCTCGTTGTCAGTGCCTGTGAACCTCGTCGGTAACTTACACAGTGACGTGGCCGGATCCTCGCACCACCACCGGGTCCGGAGCGTACTTTAGGAGCTGCTCCTCCGCGGCCCTGTCCTCGTCCTCCTCTTCCTCCTCCTCTTCGTAGATCTCATCAAAGTCCTCCATCATCGCACGACTCGGCCTCGCGCTTCCCGGGAGAGACGCCGGGAGAGACACGATGCCGACAAAGAGATAAAAACCTTACCGAGAAACGAATATGAATTAAAAAATGACTGTAGAGACAAGCACAAAATAACCCTTTCCGCGATGATAGCTCACATCGTTCTGTAGGATCCAAAACAAAACATCAACATCCGCCGCAGTAACCAGACGACACCGGAAAGGGGGGTCGACGTGCTTGCGTCACGGCGTCAACGGCCGAAAGTTTGGCGAACTTTTCCTTCAGAATAAAAGGATAAGAAAATAATGTTGTGAAAACTTATACCACAGCTTTAGGTTAAAATTACTTTTATAGCCACACGCGTTACTTCAGAATAGCTAGTGTGAATTTTATGTCTAATATATTATTAATTTTCATCTCGTTAAGGCGTTGCTGCTAATCAGAAATGTCTTATTTTGAAATTTCAGACTAGAAATTATTTTCAATGGCTATCCTGAGTGATGCTCTGAGCAACGAGTGAAGTACAACTCTTTAACCAACACTTGAAGTATTTCATAGGATATTTGAACCTTATTTTAAGCCAAGCAGGCTTTATGCGTATCGTTCTCACACACTTTTACTTCCGTCCTAAAGGACCTCATGATTTGCGGGGACATTTGAACGACAGCTGGCTGCTTGGTAACTGCAAAGCAACTTTTGTGGGAAGTTAGCTTCATGAACGCGGAAATCCGTAGTATTTGAAAGCCTAATACGTTCGTTGATAACCCTCAACATGATTTTACAAACTGTTTTCAAAGACATGGCTCCTGACCTTACAAGTGGGATTTTGGCAGTAGTCCTGTTATCAAGTACTTTGTTTATCATGAAAACATATTTCAGTTTAGCAGAGGTCGTCTTCAGTGTGAGTGCCAGTGTTTTTGAAAGTGGACATGTGCACAGGCTCTTCACATACCCCTTCCACCACAGGAGTTTCACCCAGCTACTTCTGAGCATTCCAGCTTTCATGCTCCTCTGCAGCAGTTTTGAGAAAAGTGTTGGCACCATCCGCTTCCTGTTCTTGTTCCTGCTGCTGTCGACCACCACAGGCTTGTGGTATGCCTTTCTGGATCTTCTGCAGGAGGACATCTCACAAAGCCACGTCGAGGGCTTGGTCCCCATATCCCTCGCTTTTGTGGCTGTGACCACTGTGCACACAAGAATGGCCAAAGGCTTCTTCTTTGGAGTAAGTGTCCCCACCATGGCTCTCCCGTGGCTGTTTCTCATACTCACAACCATGTTCGTCCCCTACAGTGTGCTCCTGTGCAATGTCATTGCCATACTGGTAGGATGGATGTATGGGAAGGGATGGTTCTCCTGCCTGGACGTGTCAGAGGCCAGGGCTTCTGTTGTGGAGAAGATGATGCCTTTCAGGTGGTTGAGGAGCATCAGCGGTGCTCTGTACATCCCTGCCTCCACAGAAGAACGGAGGAAGACGCTTCTTCCAGAGATCAGTCCAACTCCTGGGTCCTACCCAGTCCAAGCCTATGCTCCATTGGACAGTGTCAGTGTTACTGGGACTGCATCCACGACATATGAAGGCTGGCCCAACTCCACTTATACCCCGTCTGATCCCATCCCACCTCCACAGACTCATGGACATGGCTCAGCACACAGCTTTTGGCCAGGTCATGGACACAGTTCAGAACATGGCTCTGAGCATAGCTGCAACCACGGCCACAGCCACAGCCATGATCATGGCCACGGCCACGATCATGGCCACAGCCACGGGCATGGCCACAGCCACGATCATGGCCACAGCCACGGGCATGGCCACAGCCACGATCATGGCCACGGGCATGGTCATAGTCATGCTTAGCTTTAGTTGTGGTCTTTTGATTGCTTTGCACTGGAGTTGGAAGTAATTATACTGTGTGGTCAAAAAGTTACTATGCATTCAGTGTCTTATTTTCATGAGACAACCAGTAACTAGTCAATAACTAGTTCCTGCTTTTGTAAAATAAGGCTGAAAATTTCCATGATGCTTGATTACTAGTCTCTGGAATTTATTAAATTACCTGTTTTTGCATCAATTTTATGACCTGTGGGAACCCAGCCTGAGTCAAGATTCTGTTTATTCTCCTCTTAAATTTGTGTTTGTCAATTAGCTGATGGTCACCCACTGGATCTTCATGTCTGAAATGCTTGCACAGATTGTCAAGTTTATTTTTAGGCTGTTTATTTTTTATGTATTTATTTTTTGGAGGGTTAATTTTTTAAATTATGTTCCCAGCCTTTTCTATTCAGTGATATTGTTAGGACTGAATGAGTGTTGACAAGTGTTTTTTCTTTTTAACTTGTTTTTATGCGGTTTTCAATGTTGTTTTTGTCATTTGTGTTTTCTATTTTTACAAATAAACTTACATGTATAAAATGACAGATTTTACCAGAAAAAAATGAATTACTTAAAAAGTGTGACTGAAGAAATATGGACAGTTTCAATTTCTATTAAATTTCATCTTACAGCTTTGATGTGACAAATTGCCACAATTCTTTAGATAAAGATATCAAAATAAGATGTCATTTAGTGCAGACCCCCCAAAATTGTTTTTACTAAGTCTTATTAGTTAATTTTGTAAACAATAATACATTCACAACTTAAACTCATATTTTAAACCATATACCTCTTAAATTTAACATGTTCTTATGTGACACTGTTGCTTCTACTCTTTGTCATCATATTCCTGTTATTAATTTGTATTTACATCATGTTTGGGGAAGTTACAGAAGTGCAGTAATGAGGACCCATATTTTGACCCATTTTCACCCATAATTTAAACTATTGCAGTATCCAATATAAATACAACACTGATATAGAATCAAAACTTATACTATGTCCAAAACAACCCTAATACACAGAGAGAGCCAGCTTTATTCTTGAAGCAATTTGGTTTAATCAACTCATTTGGAGATAGATATTCATCAGAACCACATATAATTTCATGTTACTTGAGGCTAAGTCACCCTGGAAACAAACAGCCACTGAGTGGTCTGTGTCCTGCAGTGTCAGCATCCCCAGAGCAGCCAGTGCATCTACAGCTCGAATAAAAGCTCATTCCTCCCAGGTGTCTCCATAGATATTCTTCTTGACTGTAACAAGACAGAGAGCAAAGGAGAAACACTAACTACTGCCATGAAGGTTTCTAAAGGAGCAGCTGAGGGAAAAAATGACAGAATCCAAACAGAGTTATGGATTTCTACAGTGGTAGCTTACCTTCTTTCCTAGGTGCAGATCTTTCTGGCTCCCTTTCAGGGGGAGTTTTGAGCAGCGTCTCAGCCTTCTGGGTGAGTGTGACCTCGTAGTTCTCTCTGTTCTTGAGCCTCAGGTCCTCATAGAGGATGGACTTCTTCCTGGGCTCCTCCTCCTCCACATATGACTGGGCTGAAGGTGATGGGCACAAGATGAAATATAACATGAATACCGCATGCCTAAAATATACTGCATATATGTAAAATTAACATTAAACATCAACAGTAAATAGTGAACAGAGTTATAAACATTGCCACAGTTTGTAATGAGGAAGCAAACTAAAACCAATTTTATGCCCACATAAGAGTCTCATATACTCTAATCTGATTTTCACTCATCACTTTAACAGTGCTTGCCAAATAACACACATGAATCTCCATCTCTGTTACTCAACTCCTGTAAATAAGTGTGTCATAAAACAATCTCAATTCATTAAGAAAGATACAAAAGAATCTCAATGTATTGCAGCTGAAACAGATGAACACCTGAGGCAGAAAAAAGCCAACAGAAAAGCCCTAGTGGGTACCTGGGGGGTTATTATTATTCAAATATTTTTATTAAATTTTTCCATTTTTGTACACACAGACACATATACCAAATAACATACTGTACATCACATACACCAGCACCATACATGACCAGTATCAGTTGCAATTGATAGCAATGAAATATGAACTGAATAAATAAATGAATAAATAGGAAAGTATCAGGCTCCTAGCCAGTAAAGAGGAAAATGCAATAGCCTCAGCCTGGTTAGATGGTATCACTTTATCTTGAGGAGGAATTCCAAACAGTGCAGTCAACGGGTTAGGGTCTATATCTGTGTTATATTATAAATAAAGCCAACTTAGGACACAACCAAAATGTGTGACTTTGAGTAGCCGGATCTCGCTTACACCTAATACAGGTTGGGTCTAGGCCAGGGTAGATTTTGGCCAATCTGCTCGCAGAGAAATGTAATCTATGCAAAACCTTAAACTGTACCAGTCCATGTCTAATGCATATTGAAGAAGAATGTACCAATTCAATTGCCACCCCCCAGGCATCCTCATGGATATTGATCCCTAACTCTTCTTCCCAGACCCTCGCTAAGTAGCTGAGAGATGGGGAAGCGACCGTCTGAAGTCTATCATATAACATCGAAATCACACTTTTACCAGTAGGATCTATCTCCAAACATGTATCCACCCATGTGTTCTGTGGAGACGTCAAAGAGAAGTGTTTTAGGACAAAACCGCGTACCTGCAGGTACCTAAAGAAGTTTGACTGTGGAATATTAAAATCCTTTTTCAGCTGGTCAAAAGAAATAAAATGCCCCTCCTTAAAAAGATCCCTAACACACTTTATCCCTCTCCTATTCCACAGAAGAAATGAAGTGTCTGTAAGAGATGGAACAAAGTTACAGTTTGCCAAAATAGGAGATGTGATAAGGGCTTTACTGATTTTGAAATGGGTTCTAAACTGTGTGTCCATTATGTCTATTTATCTAATTCCTTAAAGAAGGACTTGGGAATGAAGACTGGAACCGCTTGGAACAAAAACAAAAATCAGGGTACAATAGTCATTTTTAAAGAGTTGATCCTTCCTGCTAATGATAAGGGAAGGGTCGACCATCTTTCCATATCTTTCTTGGCTTTGATAAGCACAGCTTTAAAGTTCTTGGGCAAGAGATCCTTATATTTGCGAGTGACACAAACTCCCAGGTAAGTGAAATTGTCCTTGCTAACTACAAAGGGGAAATGCTGGAATGATAATTGACATGCTATATCATTTATAGGAAATAGGACGCTTTTTGTCAAATTTAACTTACAACCCGACACCCGACCAAACTCTGCAATGATATCTAAAGTACCTGGGGGGTTGAAGTCATCTGCTCTGCTCGTCGGCAGGGACGGGTCTTGTCTGTAACCATAATCATAGTCTCTGGTTTGAGCGGGCACCTGGCTTTGGGAATCTGCTGGCTGGAACATGGGGTCGAACGACATGGTGTCTGGGTCACTCAGCTCTGATGTCTGCTGGCCTTGGAGACTGGAGGGAGAGCAAAACAAGTAGTAAAGAACTGGTGGATACAATAGTGGGAAAGAGTGAGAGAGCGATGTGAAGGCCAATGAGAGTGCATATCAAAACATGCGGCATCACTACTGATTTTGAAAAGGGAGAAAATCAGAGTGTGTGTATTACTGACTTTGGAGGAGGCAGTCCTGTCCTCTGTCTGAGGGCCTCTCCCAGCGGCGAGTTCTCCAGTCGCTTGAACTTCTCCTGGCACGTCTTCATGTACGACATCTTCCCAGCCAGGTAGCCACAGAAGCCAGCGACTGAAACGCAAACACATGAACACACCGCTTAGAGAAAACCCATGAGACATAAATTAATCTGTACTGTAAAGATGCACAGCCAATCAACTTACATGCCACTTTGGGTAGAGATCCAAACCTTGGAGATGCAGTCAGCGTTCCTATGCATATGGAATACAAGTGACCCTGAATTACATTTGATTACTTTTTATACCTTACCTAACACTTCATAAAGATGACTTACTTTTTCAGTTGGCGATTCAAGCACTGCATTTCAGTAAGGCCTAATTTTTCTACAGTCTTACCTTTAGCAATCAGGGCCTGGGTGAGAGCCATGCTGACCACGGAGAAGGGCACCGCTGCAAAGGAGGGAAATGATGATTTAGACATGAAGAAACTGGGACTCATAAGACTAGGAATCTACATGTTAGGTTTTGCTTCGACCTGTATGCCTGAGCTCACCTGGTTGTTGGCATTATCACAGAAATAATGTATTCATCTTTATACTACTGTCTATACCATATATATATATGATCTATAGTGTGTACATCACTTCTCATCATACTTAGAGCTGTTAATCTGCATTTCTTAGAGTTTAAATTTCATCTCAGTAATTGTACCATCGAATCTAAAATAAAGGACCAGCCAAGCAGGCATGAGCAACCATTAATCACAGAATGTAGGGCGAGCATGACTCAAGATTCAAGATCATTCAAAATCTGTTGCAGATAGCCTGTTTCTAGCCATCATGTACATTGTGATACAAATGTGTAAGAGAGGCTAATTCACATGAACCATTATAATTCTCTCTGGGACTTCTGTATCACGACATACCTCATAAATTGATGGTGGACAATTCCAGAAACGAGTGTGTGTGTTAAAATAGGTGTACTGATGGGGAGCTTTCTTTCTTTTCTTTTTTTTTGCAACTAATATACAAATTGCATATAGAAAATGTATGCGACATGCCTAAACTATATTACTTGCATGTAAAACGGGCTTCAAAGGTCAATAGTAAACACTATGTGGTTTAGTATTAGTATTTAGAGGCTTGCTGAGAGTTATAAATTGGTATAATCTGTGCATGGCTGAGGGAGACTTACACCTGTACCAGAAGCTCTCCTGGTTGCACTCCTTGAAGACCCTCTTCTCCTCCTCTGTGGGGATATAGTCCATGCCCATTGGGCCCTGTGTAAACACACACACACACGAACTATGAGAGAGATAAGACTCGTTTGAGAAATATGCTAAGACAAAGCGTCAGGCAGGTGTGTTAATGACCAGCTACGAGTGGCCCCAGTTACGACATGAGCGGCTGATCCCCGTGTTGTTTGTTAGCTAACAGTTAGCTGTGTGTTTAGCTAGCTGTTTACCTGCGCCCCGTGGTGCCGCTCATCCGGAAACCCGCTGGACACCGGAGACATGTTGACGGCTATGTCGGCGCTGACTTCAGCCTCCGAGGCATGAGAAACGACCAGGTTTAAATCATTTACCACGCTGACTTCATCAGTGTTTGGGACAATGTCATTGCCAGTGCGTTGACGCGGCCCGGAAGTAGAAGACGAACGAGAAGAAGCGCTTCGATTACTTGACTTGACAAACACGACATTTTAAGTTTTAATTATTATTATCATTATTATTATTATTATAAGTGTTGTCTACGGCATGTGGTTTGTTTTTAAGACGGTCGACAACAGTACACGCACGCTTGTGTGTTGAAGAAGTAAGCAATATATGCTGGACAATCAAACTGGGTCTTTTATTTTGAAATTTGGGGTCTGGCCCGGAGATGAATTTCAAGGCTGTTACGGAATGAGATATGGGTAATTGTGTTTCTGATCAGTTATTATAGTTTTGTATTTTTCATTTGTGTTTTATTTCTATTTCAGTTAATTTATTTCAATTATTTTATTTTGGTTCTCAATTCAGTTTAGTTTCATTTACTTTCCAGAGTGGGTTTACCTTAGTTTTTATTGTTTAAAAATGTTAAATTTTCGTCTAGTTTTTATTAGTTTCACTGTTAGTTTGTTGTTTATTTACCCGGTCTTAAACCCACGATTAAATGTATAGGAGACCTCGCGCTTATTTTTAACTTCAAACAGAGATGATTTATTTCTTTAATTTTTTTTTAATTTCTTTTATTTTTTAATTTTGAGATCATCGATTTACGAAGATACATTTAGATTTTTGCTCCTTGTGCTGCTCCTTGTCACACAAATTTTAAATTGCATTTTGCAAGAGCATACGAGGCTACGAAGCCACAGTTGGTGAATCTAATTCTTTATTATTATTATTATTATTATTATTATTATTTAGATTGAACAATGAATTTACATGCACTTTAGGTGATTTACAGTCTTTCATTATGTTTAAAATCATGCATCATTGGTCATATCACAAGTAATGTGTTACCGGTTAGAAGGACTTCAACAAAGCAATCATGGAATACATCTTTATGTCAGTTATTCATTTACACCTTTACTCCTGTAGTAAACTGTAGCAGGAATTAGCTGAGGACCAGATAAGAAAGGCAAATCTGTCAAATCACGTCATACGTCAGGAGAATATCGAGTAATACTATTATGAGTTGTTGTCCAGATTCTTAACAGCAATCCAGGTCATGAAGTATTTTGCCAATGCCTTAATCTATTAATTATGCCTTACTTAGCCAAAGTCATAAAAAAAAAAATCCAAACTCTTTGGTCAACAGGTAGCTGAAAATGCTTCATTGCCCTGAGCTTACGCAGCAGCACAAGCACCTGACTTATGAAAAAAAAAGCCTTTTTCTTTTGTCATCAAACATGCTTCCTCTGCCTGTATGATGTGACCTAGTGACTGTCAAACATTTTGCTCAACTGTCACATGACGAGATTAACAGGCAGCAGGGGGTCGTCCATTTACATGAAAGCATCAAAGCCTTTACAAATAAAACTGTCCCACTCTGATGCCTTGAGTTGTAGATTCAGAATGACAATCGAGATTTTTTGAATCTGCCTCATTTCACATATCCCCATCTCAAAGTGCAGAATGAAGTGGTACCACGTTGTAATAGCACTGTATGGGGAGTAGGTGATGCTATTGCACTGGCACACGGTCCAGCCACATGAGGACAAGGGCTGCCTTTTAAAGTCATAACTCTTAAAAACATAACCTGTTTGACTCCAGACCCTACTATGGCAAATAAATGTTTCAGACTGCAGTGAAATTCAAATTCTTGAAAATTTTAGTGGTGTAAAGCCTGAGGATTTGACACAATGTGTGTGTATGTGATTAAGAGAGAGAGAGAGAGAGAGAGAGAGAGAGAGAGGTGGGGGTGGGGGTGAGAGGAAGAGCCAAATCACAATCAATAGGCTTACATTAATTGATGGTCTGAAAATAGAAGTGTACTGTTTCCTTTGTTGCTCCATTTATCATCCGTTCAGTTTTTAGCAACCATGTGACTTGTGGACCAGCAGGAGAGCAGGTCAGGTCATCTAGTTTGTGTCAGAGCAAGAGGGAGGTGTTTGTCGGTGTTAACGTAGCTTGAATGAGAGAGAGAGGAGGAGGGAGAGGAAGAGGAAGAGTGAGAAACTGTGGGGTCGCTCCATGGCATCCTCATCTTTGGCCCTGCAGGCTGGCTTTGCTGTCCTAAGTTTCCTCAGCCATCATCTGCTGTCTTACCCGCCAACCCTTTGGTTAGTGATATAAGATATTTATTACTGAGGAAGGGGTGGCTGTATATTAGGGCATCAATTGATTTCTACACATGATCACTTTCCATTCGAGAAATAGGACATACCCGCACACACACACGCATACACACAAACTCAATGACATTACCCATCACATGCCAACTCAAGCTGGTCACTGACACACACATACACACAAGCACTGTACATCCTGTCACCCCCTCCCGCTGTGGTCTGTCTGTCCATGTGTCAGTGTGGTGTAAACAGTTGCCAGAGGAGGAGTCCTCCCTGCCCCTGCTCTCCACTATAAATGACAGGGACCCACCATGGAGACGGCACCGACAAGGCTATCGAAGGCATCATCAAGTCTGAGGGCTGTGCATGTACATCTACTGGCACATTAGTGAAATCAAGTTATCAGCAGATCTGTGAAGGACGGGCTGCTTTGGTGTAGCAATACCGCAATCTGGGCAGTAAAACCTGCGCCAGACTTTATACACACGTTTTCAACTCAGGTGAAAGCTTGCAGCATATTTTTTTATTGCAAGACAGGGTAAGAAATACAGATTAACAATAGTATAGTAGCCTACAGTGGAGGCCACCAATTAAAGACATATCAGGTGGAAATTTGAATTTGATTGCGACACACCCTGAGGACAGGACAGGCTGCGGGTTCCTCGGCCGGTCTCCGCAGGCCCATCATCCTTCAGCATCTCTAGACCGGAAACTGAAGTGTGGAGTTACCTGTGAACACAACATACACGGACCATGGATGCATTACGCCTGCCACAGGTGAGGATAGACATGGCAAGTATCACTGGTGTCACCTGAAGACCCTGTAATGCCAATTTTGATATGATTATTATTTTTAGTTAAATTAAATGTTTATATCTCCATGGTGCATGAGCCCCATTCAAAATATCATTGTATTATTATAAGGAGGCATGGTTCTCAAACTGAGTAATCAGAAAGACAATTTAGTTTGATGTTTTTGTCCCTCTACAACGATATGATGGCAATGAATGTTTGTTGTCAACTGTGCTGTCAGTATTATGATGTGTTGTGGAAATGTAAAAGGGCAACTTATAGTATTTGATTTAGAAATTCTTACATTGTAAATGTACATATTTCTTTGGTTTTGAAAAAAAATGAAAAAATGTGAGGGAATGGAATTTTTCACAGTAAATATTACAACACCCACATTGTTTTTGTCCCTGAACTCTGTGGAAGACTGCTTGAGACCATTTATTAATTACTGCAATTCAAAACAACTGCCTCAGGACCATTCAAACTCAGAAAATGAAAGACTGATCACAAGTTCAGTGAAACCGTAATTTAGATGTACCAGTAAAGATTGGGTTAGATAAAGGAAATCACTTTGATGAGTCTCACGATTAAGCCAAAACATTCATTTATTTTTAATTAATAACACTTCACGCTGTCATTTCATGGCAATGTGCGAGCAGAAAAACCAAAAATTGTAAACTGTAAAAACTGTAGCTTCATATAGAGACAGCTGGTAGCTTTTCCTTGTATCACACTGTTGTGAGCAGAGAATTTTACCACAGTTGAGCCATGTGGCTACAAAGCAAGATCAATACCTCAGTGTGTGTGTGTGTGTGTGTGTGTGTGTGTGTGTGTGTGTGTGTGTAATACCGCTTTTGGCTGCA
>OMLB01019621.1:0-18242 GCA_900302555.1 Myripristis jacobus
CTCTCAGAGCCTCTATCCTGTCTTTTTCTCCCAGCTCTCCAATCCCTTCCCCATGACTGCCCATGTCACATGGGATTATGGCCACATACGCCACTGAATGTTTTTGTCGCAGAAAGACACACAGTTGTGAAAAGGAAAATTCTCAACTCACACTTTCTCCTGGTTTGTACATTGAGACAGCATTTTTTTCTCCTGTTTTCATAAAGGTAGGTGATAGAATAGTTATGACAGAGTTTTGCTGAATGATAGACATTTCTATTTAGTGAAGATGATACTTAGAAATAGGTCTGTCAGCTGTGATGAAAGGTTGATCTGTGTGTCTTTGGGTTATAAACAACTGGAGGAATTCTATTAGTAAATTTTTATTGTGCTTGTTTTGCCTTTATGCACTGCTTTTCATGCATAAAGGCATATCATCCTATAGATAGATAGATAGATAGATAGATAGATAGATAGATCTGATCTGTGGAAGGTGTTTTTCTTAACTACCATTCATACCATGGCCTGCAACTCAGAGTAAATGTCCTTCTCAAATGAATTTACTAAACATGCCTTTATTTATCACTATTTATAACTACTTATTTTGCACTCATTTATCAAATTGCAGGTGGATCCGATATTCAACAGTGCAGGTTAGCAGCATCAGCGGAAAATTTGTCGCGTGGCCTTTGGAAATGTCGTCCCACAGGAGCAGGGATGGACACAGAGAGGCACGGAGAGATAGGGGGGTGGGGATGAGTAAAAAAGCTGTTGAGAACATTAAGAGCTTTTTACAAATTTTACAGTTAAACTGAAAAAAACTGAGGGCCGGCATGAGGGCAAAGCTCATTATGAATTATTATTGAGTTATGAGTCAATTAAAGATACAGATTTAGAAAATAGTGACATTTATGGAAAAGTCAGCATAGGTTTTTAACCAAAAATATTTCTCTTTTTTGAATGTTTTTGTTTGGTTAAATCCTTTATTATGTGGGACTGTGGTTGCTGTGGTTACTTCTGATGATGACTGGTGCTTCTGAATAACAGCATCCGATAAATATTGCAGATGTAAATGTAATATAGATATTTCTGTATCCTTTCTTACAAGATAGAAGCTCTTAGGAATTGTGCTAGAGATGTAAATATAAACTGCTGCTGTGATGTAGCATGCATGCTGGACTCTGACAAGCACACAAACAAAGGTTCTCTAACAGATGCTGTGTGCAGAAAAAAGGTCTAAATACTTCATCATGCTTTTTTTTTCCCTAACGAAACATTCCCTTGCTTTTTTCCCCCCTCTGAGCGAGTGCTGACCCCAGCTTCTGTGCAACCACAAGTACACAGGCTACATGTACAAGAGAAACAAATACATCTGATGTCATGTCATGCATCCATGATGCAAGGGGTAGTGGTGGCCTAGAGTTAAGAGAAGGGCACTAGAGACTGCAGGGTTTCCCGTTCAAATCCCAGACAAGGTTGAGTAATGTGGAGTGGGGGAAAGGGGACGGGAAAGTCGATCTCCATCCCCAAAAGCTACTGTCAGATGCCCCTTTTTCACCAAAAAGTTTGGGGCCAAAGTTCCTGGGTCTTGCTCTTAAAAGAGGGTTTCCGGGAAAAAGCAAGTTCCCTAAACTCTTGTGTGTGAGTAGGTGGTGTCTAGTCATTAACCCTAACTGTAGTCATTTTTGGACTACTGCGCTGCTGTGATGTTGCATTTGGTTTTGGAGAGGTGATGCGTGGAGATCAGAAGTGAGATTAAGGATGCTAGAAATGCAAGAGCTGAAAAGAGGAAACTGCTTTTACATAGAGTAATGGAGATCAACTGTTACATAGTGTGCATTTGTACACTCTATGATAAATGGCATGTGTTTTCTCTCAATTACTCGCTGATCGATCCCCTGACGGAACGATCCTTTATTAATTTGTGTTTGCTGTTCCTAGCCCCTGCTTTTAAAATAGCAGTGGCGATTTGGTTCATGGGATCTGAACGGAAAGTGCTATCTCATTTGCAGGTACCATTTTGGGGCTCAGGAACACCCTCAGGAGAGAGAGAGAGAAAAAAAGGACTGACTCCTTTGGTGGAAAGCATTCCTGGTTCCTCAAAAGGGTTCCTGTGTTCTGGCCACAGTCTCTGTGGTGGAAAAGTGGTACAAGTGCCCAGAGGACTGTGGTTGTCCTGGGCTGCTCATGTTTAACTTTGATAAAATGAAGCAGGGCATTACTGAAAAAAAGATAAATATATGCAAAGTAAAGGGAGGAAAATCAAACTTTCTGCAGGCATATCATGATGTTGGTGATGCAAGTCATGAAGTTATGTTTGAGCAGCATATGTCAAAATGAGTCTTCAAAGCAGGACAGCAAACCTTCGCTGATCCTGTAGGTCTGCAATTATGCAAATGTGAGTACTTCAGTTGAGCAACCCTAGTAATGGATGAAAAAATGATAAATGGCATTTTTGGCCTCCCCGCATCTGATACAGAAGTTATGGAATAATGAGACTGGAGGGGGGGCAGAGGATGGGAGGCTACTAATGGCGTCCTAATTAGCTTCTACGCTTTGAATGCCTAATATCAGTGCGTAGCCATTTGAACGGATGGGCCCCAAAACTCTTCATCAGCAATGCCTTCTTTAAAAAGCTCTGGATATGCAAATTCTCTATATGGGAGACTTGCTTTCTCACTTGTCCTCCTTTTCCCTCTCTCCCCCTTTTCTTCCCAGCAGTTACTTAACTCAAAAACGAACACCATCAGCATCGTGGTGCTGGCAAAAAGTCAAGCTGTTGTCTGTAGCAGCTCAGCTTCGTCATTGATTGGCTTGGAGCAGATAATTAGCTTGCATCTCATTATTGCCACTACGATTTATTTACCCCCAAAATAACAAGAGAAGACAGGCACATCTTATTAAGTTTGACAGTCTGGAGTGCTGGAGGTCTGTTATTCTCTTGCCAAACCATTAACCACAACAGTGATATGTATATAAAAAGAGGGGGAAGATTTAAGATGTGAAACATGCTGGTTTTGCTTGTGAGAAAGTGGTCAGGCCACTCCCTTTTGTATTTGTGTCTTTACTGATACAATTTGAAGGCTGAGGTGTACAAGAGGGCAGGAAAGTATGCTCTAATTGGATCTGATCCCATGCGGTTCTAGATGTAGGGGTCTTAACCACTACACCCCCTTTGGGCACATAAAATACTTTTACAGTAGCTCTTGGCGGGTGTATTAAGTTATCAAACCTGAATATATGCTGTCAAAGGGGGAAAAAAGGGAAGGCCAAGCCCTGGGCTTGTACAGGCCAATTCAATTACTCCAGGCCGTGGTCTAATGGAGAATGGACTAACCAGGCAAGGGGTTACTTTGGGTTGGCTCTGCTGACTACTGCCTCTTGTCTACATGATCTAATTTACTAAGACACACAGCTATTGATTGGCTTCTGCATGCCAGAGGAGGAAAACCTTTTTAGATGCACTTTTGCAGTTTGCCATCTGGCAGAGGCTGAAAAAGATGCTATAGGCAAACACACAGACTTTGAAACACATGCGCACACACACACGCATGTGTGGGCCCACACATACACACACACACACACACACACACAGAAACATATAATGCATGCAGTACAAGGTAATTTTCTTATCTCGGAAAGCCATGTAGGATATAAGACCAGCTATTGGCTGGGGCTTCAACTACATGGGTCAATAAGCACAATCAATGGCTTCACCTGTGAGGAAAGAGGAGAAAAAAAGAGATGCTTGTACATTTCTATAAGCATGGCTTCTCTTATCTGTAGTTGAATAAGCAGAGGTGAAAGGGCGAGCACTGGCAACAAAACCCTATCAACACCACGTATTCACCATAGCACTATTTTGCTTACTGTCTTTTTCCTCTCGCCCTCCCTCGCTGCCCCCACCCCTTCCCTCCTCTGCCCTCCCTCCTCCACCCATTTCAAACTCAAAGCTGTGGACACAACAGTCTTATCTAGTGCTGCCTTGCTGTCAGCGAGAGTGGTCTATTTTTGGCTTTATCTTGAGCAGGGGCCGGGCCGGAGCCGTGGGTATGAAGCCAAGCCGGTGCTCCAGGAGATAAGGCAGACAGGGACACTGTAACCTGCGTGTCGGCGGTCAGGGTGGGAATGGATGGAGCCCGCTCCGCAATCAAACAGCTTCCTCTTCGCTCTGGATGGACGTGCTCGATGGATCGGATCAGGATCACAGAGCTGTGGAGGCAGGCTTACAAAGCTTTTTAAAGGTGTAGTTTGCTCAAAGTGGCCAGGGGAAGTTTTTCGGGGCCCATAGACATAGTGGCTTAACAGCTTTGCAGCAGTCACCAGATGTAAGTTTGGATTTCATTTTTGAAACTTGAAATATGTTAATTATCTTTGAATGTCCTCTTTCAGGATCGGGAATACTTGAATAAAGTAACACCATCAGTCCAAAAAGACAGCAGTGTTGGGCCACACCACTGAAGGGAGACTTAGAACACACCTCAAAATATAATCACAAAATGCAGGACTTGCATTTGGATTGCAAAACATTAAGAGCTCCTAACCGAGGACTTTTATGGACAGTAGTGCAAACGAAGGACTTATGCAGGTGGACTTCTCAGCGCCGCTCCCTGGAGCAGCAGCAGCTTGGAAAGAAAGAGTGTGAAAGAGGCAAACTAAGGCCAAGTCAAAGAGAATAGTCCACAGAGACAATCAGGCAGCCTCAGCTTATAGCTTGCACAACACAATGCAGCGAGACTGCAGATGAGAATATGTCTGTTTGACATGGGGGGGCAGGGTTGGAGGTGACGCAGAGAAAGATAGAGAGCGAGAGAAACCAGATGAGACTAGTCAGAAATGCTCAAGCTCTCTCCCACTGATCGACACACTACCTCAGCCTGACAGTTTCATTTCCAAAGCTGTTATGTGTCAATGTGCCAATGTGCATTATCAGCCATTGCCGTTTGAATATCCACTCTGCATTGTTAATGAAAATCCCACCAGTGGCAAAATAAAGTACGATCCCTGAGGGTTTTGAGAATCGCATATTTACTTCAACAGATTTCTCCTTCCTTTTATTGCCCAATCCTGCCTCTGCATTGTAACAAACATAATTCAGTTCTGCTCCACACCGTGTTTTGAAAGCCTGAGTTGAGTTAGCACTTCATAAGCCAACATGACAACTCTTTTTGTCCATGTTCTGTGATTGCATTCACTGTACCTATGAGGAAATTGTGTTTTTCACTGAATTGGAGGCGTGATTTGGTCCAGATGAGTCAATTATGCAAGGGCTTTATTTCCGGTGTTTGCTCAGTGGGTTCAGGTAAGGACAGATGGGCTTACAATCAGAACAGCATGGAGTGAACCGGCAGCACTGATGCTCAAATGAACCACTTGAATGCACCCAAAGCAGTATTAAATGGAAGCAGGCACCATGATGTAACACTGTTTTTGTACCAATATGTGTTCCTTAGCTTTCAATTTACCTTCACTTATCAAGGATTTGCTTTATCTCCGTAATGCCACGGCCCATGCTAACACACATTCATATCTGGGACCTGCCCCGGTCAGCTGCCGTCTTTTGTTATTAGCCACTGTGCACCACCACTGGGATGGTCGGGTTACATGTCAAATGAAAATCTCTTTATACCACGCCGGCATGTTTTTCTCATTATTTTCAATAGAAAGGATGTGCTGTTGTGCATTCCCCACAGTGAGAGAGCTTAGAAGTAAGAAAATATTTCAAATTTCAAAAAAAGACGGCACACTTCAAACTGATTTTCAATTGTTGCTAAGCAACAACAAGAGCCGAGACCAGCGCTTCCCCCAAGTATCTGTTTGGTGCTGCTAGCTAAAAAACAGCTCCCCAGTGGACACACACAGAACCGTAGAGTTCAGTGTTTCGCTCAAGGGAGTGAGAGTTGTGTTAGAAACGGCAGAGTCCTTCTCATTCACATTCCTCACCCCGGCTGTCCCTTTGCAGTCACAAATTTGCTTATCAAACCTTCCCTCTGCTTCCTTTTTAATTACTGTTTGAGGTGCAATGACTAATGAGTATTATAAAATAAAATTAATTCATACACACTAATGAGATGTTTCTGATCCTCCAGAGTTGACCTTAGAAGCAACATGTTTATTACTGCATACAACCAGCTAAGGTTTATCTGCAGGACAGTCCTGCATTATTATGCATGTATTATCCAGTCACCTCCATGTCAGGGAACAATGAGATCAGAGCTCCGCATGAGCAGGTAATCATATCAGTGACACACCATAGCCCTCAGCTGCCGAGCAAGCTGCTGATGGAACTGATTATATTAACACTACATTCCCCCCAGAATTTTACATACTGTTCTTCAGCTCATCTCATACATATGAAATCCACTTTCTGCTTCCAGTTAGGCAAATTTTTACTCATCATCACATATCGCTGTTACACTGCATATTCAGAGCACAACAAGTGCACATTTGAACTCTGTGGACTGTGGTCCAAAGAGAATAATAATAATATATAAAAAAAGAAAAACACAGGATTAGACTGCACAACATGTTACACGATGCAACGTCTTAGATGTGCACTGAAAGTCCAAGGCGCAGCTCATAAAAATAGCATGAATGTATCATGAGGTCCTTTTATCCATCCACACAAAGATCAGTCTTCTGCTGTCCACCGCGTTGTCCCCTTGTGTTTTTTTTTTTTCCAGAAAGAATGACACACTGGCTTTTCTCTGGCAGAACACAGTAGCACTGATGTGACCCAGTGTTCATTGAAATAATTGGAGTGAGCAATCAGAATTTCTGATCTAATTTAGCCGGGGAGAGCTCTTGACCCTGGAGATGCAATGAGGCTGTGCCGCTGCTTTGCTCCCACGGAGATGGCTCAGTTAACTAGCGAGGGAGAGAGCCAATAAAAGGGCCTCTTGGGAGAAACGGAACTGCACTCAGTTTGCAAATAACAAAAGATTCAGAGACGATTGAGGATCCCTGTTAAGCAAAGAAAAAGAGACATAAAGAGAAGGAAGGCAACACAGAAATGTATGAACAGTAAACAAGCAACAACATGGTCATACTCTGCATGTTTGACTAAACCTGGCCTTTCTGTAGTGGCGTAAGCCATTGCTGACAACGCACACAGGCAAATGTTTCCTTAATTTACTGGTTGCAATTGTTTCCACACAGAGGAACTTAAAAGCAATGTCAGAATCACAGGAGCAAAGCAAAATCTTCCATGTTCGTGTTCCAAGAGGCAATAGTACAACATATCAAAGGCCAAACCTATTTAAATCTTACCAAAACAAAGAAAAGACAGCTCCTTATTGAGTCTGCCTGGAGATCCCTCATTATAAGTTTCAACTCACCCAAAGAGACCGGCTCATTCAGCTCTAAAAATTATTTTGCAGTGGGTTCCATGAAGAGGGAGCAGACTACATGAAAGAACATTTGTCTAGTTCAGTCCTGACCTTAGGGATGGAAAACAAAACCAATCTCTGGGACCGTATGTGGTAATTTCTCCAAGTTTTTTTTTTTTTTTAGAGGCATAGAAAACCTGGAACTGGCCATATGTTCATCATCTAAAGATGCGTAGGAGTGATTTCCACAGGCAGTAGATTTAAGAAGTCACAGTTCCTCTTCGTTCCTAGGAGCCTGCACTGTCTAACTTTGACTATATTTCCTGTTATCTATAATGTAAAATACATATCTACTGAACTTGTGAATACATCTTTGAAGAGTAAGGAGGGAACTGGGGAGATTGTTCACTGTCAAAGCTACACCCTCCTGAAGTTTTGACATATTCACCCAAATTTAAAAAAACAAAACAAACCAACATGAATAAATAAACAAATACATACATTCATAAAAACACAACTGCTCTGATTAATCGAAAAAAAAAATGAAACCTGTTATTTTTTTCAAATGAAAGTGCAGGTGGTTACATGCTTTTGACTAAATCACAGCACATTTATTTATCTATAGTGGAGAGATATTACATGATAAAGTTCAACAATCATGAGTTTTGTGTTTGTTTTGTTTTGTTTTGTTTGATTTGTTCTTATAAAACCCTTTTTAAAATGATTTTTTGGTGTATGGTAAATCATAACACACCAGCAAAGACATACAGATGAAGGCATTGTTGATGAAATGCTTTTACACACCGGATCATGTTTATTTTAGAAATATTGAATGCTGACTGCCAGATACACATCTAATATAACTATTTTTTCCCCCTCAAAACAGATTCATGGTATTTTGTGATAATTCTCCTTAATGTCATTTTTTTTTTCCAAATAGTGCTGCTACAAAAGATATCACTTAATATAATAAGACAGACCAAACAGAAATCTTGCATCCCTTGAAACCACACATACAGCTATGATAATATCATGTTTTGTTTAAAAATGCATATGCGCTCGTTCCAAATCTCCATGCAGCTAAAGAACAACAAGAGCGCCGAGAGCAATGCGGGTACAGATTGTTCTTCCCACTGTGATTGGATGACAAAAGATGTATGCAAGTGTCAAGTGTAACCGGTATGATAAATATGTTCCTTTGAGTATACAGAACTGTGCCAACCATGCTGGTAATTAGAGTGAAACAATCTGATTAGTCCGAGATGCATTCCAACAATGCTGATTGGTTGCCATGGTAACTCTTGAGGATGCAGGGAGCCAGTGAGAGATCTTTCACTTATTTTATTTCTTTTTCTTTTTTTTCTTTTTTTTTTTGGTTACCAGGCAAAAAAAAAAAAAAAAAAAAAAGCCTTAGACAGAAACCCCTTTCAGGTGTTATTGCTAAAACATCACACACAGTTCATGAGTGACACACACAGGATTCTGTCTCTGCACAGTTTTCTGGCTCTAACACTCTCGCCGTACAGAGGAGCAGGTCTGACTTGCTAGCCTTGAACACTTTTCTGTTCTGCGCTGCTACTCTCCAGAGCTTGGAGGGGGAAGAGGAGGGGGGCAAAATGAGTGGCTTCTCCGCAATAAAGCAGCAACATGTTCTGTCTGTTTTTTGTTTTTTTTTACTCCACTAAGTTTGAGACCCGAGGAGCTGTGTAAAATGCGATGAAAGTTGGGAGGCTGAAGCCGGGCTTTTTCCTCACAGTGCTCCCTTCCCTTCCAACTACCTCCGTTGTCGTCTTATTTTCTTGTTTTTCCCTCTACTGGGAATAACACGAGCCACCCATTGGCTGCCTGCTCTATACATGCTCAAAATTATGACGCACAAAATATTCTGAGGAATGACAGTATGCTTAGAAAAGTTTGCACAGCTACCCAGCATATGCTATATATACACACACAGATGAATTTGGATATACAGCCACACATAGCACAGGTCTAAATATCTCCTCCAAACACCTACCTGCAGGTTTTTTTCTCTTCTTGTACAGACTGTTGATGCAATGGCAGAGAGATTGTGCGACTGAGAGATTGCATACTGTAAAGTCTTCTAAGGACCATTTTTAACCTCAAGAGGGTTGGATAATATGGGAGTAATTTCAGCAAATTCACAGCTCATAGCCCTTCGTTTCTTCATGCAACCCTCTTTAACTTGCGCACATGGCCAGGAGAGACTACAGTGATCATAAAAAGAGACCTTTATGGCTTCCATTTTATGTCAAGAGACAAAACTGTTAAAATGAGAGCCTTTTTCTAATAGAGACGTGATGTACATAAATCCAGCAGCGAAACAAAGCAAACCCGAGACTTAAGTGGATGACAGCTTTGGTAAACCCGACTCTCAAAGGAGATGGAGGCTCGCTGTACACTACTTAAACCTTTACAGTCGCGTTGATAAATGGAAGTTCATCCTGGGCGGCGCAGATCGAAACAACTGACAGCGTAGATTCACCGTCAAATTACTGTTTGGATTATGAAACTTTAGTACAAGGTTGTAGAGAAGCTGAAGTGTTTAGAGGACCGCTTGAACAACACAATACAAACCGAAACGAAATGATTATACTTGAGGAACCAGCAATGTAATAGTAGAGCAATATTTGCATTGCACACCAAGAAGAGAACATTGGATATTGAGGGGATGACACACAGGGATGACTCTTACAGTGCATTTAGTATTAACCGAGCATCATGACACGCCTAAATTCCTATTCATGGACACATCATGTATGCCACCAAAGCCAGTAAAATAGACTGTGATTTATTTCTCTATAATCTGAAGTGTGTTAAACCATTTTGCCCACAGAGGCTTGGGCTCCAGCGGGCGGAGCTGCAACGGCTGCAGTGATTCAGAAGGCAACTTTCATCATGCTGCCCTTTGAGGGTCGTTGTGCTGTTGTTGATGACTAATGATGATGGCTCTCTGGTGCTTCGCTCGGGGCCTTTCGTGTTTCAAGACTATATCGCTGCTCCCCTAACCCCGGCACAAATCAAGATGCGCCCAGGACTATTGAATGCATACTGAATAGGTGCACATCTTTTGCAATTAACATGTGCTCCTTGCTCCAAGATCTGCTGATTTCACCTCGAAAATAAATCAGGGGGTAGAGATGCTTGTGAATCCAGTGGTAAGCGCTTTATGTGTTTATGTGCTAAATGAATTGCAGTATGGTCAGTCTTAGGAGCTACTTGAGAAAAGGAGGGGGGAAAAAATTGATTATACACATATCTATGTAGTAAACGGAATTTTGCAAGAGGAAAATTGAATCCCTGGAACACAGAAGCTACAAAATCGCTTTTTTCACCGCAACCGTGTTTACAATGTAAAGAAGCGTCGTCTAGACATGCCGTCGGTTTACTCTGTTCCAAGACACCACTTTAGAGGTTTGTGATTGCTTTGGAAATACATTTTTAAACACATGAAAATGATCATTTCATCCCCTGACAGAATATAGGGCAGCTATTAGTGCCACTGATGAATTTAGTCAATTTGTCTTAATACGTCTTAATGGTGTTGCATTCGAGCAGGAGAGGAAAAAAAAAGTGTTGTCAGGAGAATGACTGTTCACTAAAGCTCACTCTCTCCACCAAGATAGTTACCAGCAGCAGCAAACTATATTACAACAGCAGAATTATTGCAAAATAATGAAGACATTCAGATGTTGGTTTAACATTCAGCTCTTGCCTGTGGGCAAATTAAATCCTTATCCAACAACACAAAAGTCCCTCATTATTTTTTAGTGCTATGCAGAAAATGTTTGATTTGTTACAGCAGGTTATCTCTATAATTAGCACAAAAGATGAATCATCCTGTTCCCACACGCACTTTGATAACAGAAACAACAGCTGAGTCAAATATACTTCTGCAAATGATATGAAAAACAAAACAAAACAAAAAAAAGTCCATCTAAACAAGTCATTTAATCCAGTATTCTGTATTGAAACGCTGCCAATAGATGATATAAGTGTTTGTTGTATAATAATTTGTTACCAAGGCAACCCAATTTACCTCAATAAATTTCTGGAAATGACAGTATTTGCCTTATTTGCAAGAAAACTCCTCAAAGAAGTGACACTGCATTGGAAACATGGTAAATTACCTCACACCTCTAGGCTGTTTGTTCACACATTCCTCTGAATAAAAAAAAAAGGTGAGAAAAAAAAACAACAACGAATGGACAACAAAAGTACAGGTGACGTGACTATCAGTCAAGTCAGGTATCATCTGTCAACATTAACATCAATACCACTCGACAAATTATGATGGATGCCAAAAATGTGGTTACATCATCACATTGATTTTCTTCCACAACATGGCCACAAATGGGGCATAAATTCAGTGTTTTTCAAAGTGCAAGCTCAGGTAAGAAATTGCTGCCTGTCGCCTTTCTCAAGGGCCTTTCAGGCAGTCATTACAGTGCTGGTAGCAACTTTCACATCCCTCCCTTACCTATAATCTGCGCAGTAAGTATGGTGAATTATAAATTCGCAAAGCCATAATTATTCCCTCTCCCTCTTTGTCTGTCCTCTTTCTGCACGTGTATGTGAGTGAGTGACACAGAGAGAGCTGAGGAGCTCCGCTGCCTACTGCTCTGCTCTCTTATGCTCTAATATCATAAACAGCAAAGACACGGGCAGAGAGGAGGCGAGAGCTCGCTAGACCGAGCCTTTGTGAGCGTGACAGGCCTGACTCACGAGAATGAGATGTTTCCAAAAATAAAGGAGAGAGAGAGAGGGAGAGACAGAATGTGCTGAACAGGCTGGAACACAAGAAATGAGTGGATTAACTAAGCACCCCCCACTCACCCCCATATCCCCCTTTTTCCAAAAGCCCGTGGATTTGCCACAAAACATGGCGAATTAATGGGAACAAAATGCCTGTATAAACAGTCCTAAACATTTTCGCCAATTGTCATGACGCAAAATTAATGAAACAAATCATTAATTGTGCCATGTTCTGAACAGCATTATTAAATGATGTAAAGGCTCAGGGCCCGAGCTCCAAAAATTAAATGAAGAGCAGAGCAAAGACGGAATCTCCCCCATCTCACTACGGGTCTGGGTGTGAATGCATATGTAAAATCTACATCAATTCAGCTTCTATCTCTTAAATATTTATTTACATTGCTTCTTGGGGGCGCAGATGTGTCCCACTGTGAGCAGATGTAAGAGGGTGGTTACATGTTGTAAGTAGACACCATAATGTACATGTTTGGCTGTTCATCATGACAGATTGCCCTTTGCAAATTCACTGCTATGAGAATGCTGTGGTCTCAGCTCACTGAGGATCATAAGACTCTGAAAGCCCCTATAAGCCAGATAGCAGCTTCTGAATTTTTAAGTCAGTTAGATAGCAAAATGTTTGCAGTGCTTGCTAGTTTTGTCAGTTTTATCCTGCCAGCTTGGTCTAATTTGAGTGAGTTAACAATGGAATAAAGGGGGCTAACCAGCTCCTTGGTTGGGAATTATTTTTAAGTCAGGCGCCACCAACAGCAGCACAATCATCACGACACTCTTATTCAATTTTCATGTGACCTACATATTCTTTTTTTATTTCTGCTGACTAGGTATATAGTCCACATCTCCTCATATCAAACTGTGTGCATGTATGCATGTGTGTGTGTGTGTGTGTGTAGCAGTATGCGCCTGGTGGATAAGGTGATTATCTCAACACACTCACAGAGAGACACAGACAGTGAGAGACCACTTGCCTTGCGATTGGTCAATCTTTCCAATCTACAGTATTGAACAAAGCCTGCACCAAAGCAATCCAAATCACACTCATTATCAAGCAGATGACGATGACAAAGATGATGACGCTGATAATTTCTCATCCAGCACATTGATCCCCCACCAGGATTTGGACGGCACGCCGGGTATCATGGGACCCTTTAATCTAGCATGAAAGACACGGGTAATCCTTGTTGGAGGATTACTCCCGGCCAGCGCTCTCTCTCTGCATATTCCAACTTTGGCGTACATGTGCTTAAGTACTAACCGGGCCACGTCCACCAATCGTGATCTGTCCGTGGCTCCATCACTCATCCTTAGTCTTAGCGGAGTGGGGCGCGTGTTTACTCCTGACTCCGACCACAACGAAGAGGATTTAGCAGTAAAAAATGGAACCTATGTAAGCTTACATCGTGACCCGCAGCCTTAGCATACTGCAGCGGCAGTTTCCGATGCTCAAACCACATGCTCACGGTGTGATAACATTCTGCTGCTGCAACACACATATATGAACAGCTCAATCCTGCGAGGATTTGTTCTGGGCACAATAGGCATTTCTACCTATGGCTATTGGAGCGCAAAACATTGTGGATTTGTGCTGTGCAACCTAGATAAACAAACCTACAGTTACAGCTGGTGCAAATATCTTCCCAGCCTGCATTTATGCTGCATCAGCACTGCAGCAATTTTCAGAATCACTCCTCTTGGGGGTGGAGCAACAGCGCAGCAGCAGTGGAGCAGCTGTGTAAGAAGAGGGACTTTTCTTACCATACCATATGATAAGCCTCCCTGAACAATACAGTCTTATGCATTCAACAGCAACATGAAATCTCAATTATGCCTGGAAATTATAGGCATCCATCGGTAGAAGTTGAGATTTCTTATATGACACACAATGCAACGTAAACTCCCGTTTTGTGCGCTAATCCCGCAATTCTTCAACGATCTTCTGAACGTGGCTCAGCTTCCCTTCAGATCCATATTTGCATAACAAGGGAGCCACACTGATAAGGAAACCACCTTCTAGACAGACAGTACACTGTAAATGAATATATAAACCGGCACGTCAAGAAACCCCAACATACCCCCAAAATACCATTGACCGAATACAGGTATGACGCCAGAGATCCTGCCGGGGCTAAATCCTCCGACTCCAAATTTGCTCATAACAAATTTCCAGAGAAATTATCCTGCCACTGAATCTCACATTACAGAGGGAAAAAAATACTGTTTAAATATGCAGGACGGAACCTTTGAAGCTCCAGCCGCAATTTAATCAGTTAATATTTAAAACAGGGATATTCTTTTTATAGGGCATTTGCATGGTGGGCTACAGGAGGGGGGTGGCTGGAGATGAAGACATGAGGACGGCGATAATATGTGGTGGAATCTTTATCCACTTGTTAATGTTTAGCAGGAATCCTGTTGATCATTGGTATTCAGAGGCCTGCACTGCCTGTAATAGCTATCAGCTTGTCTGACAATAAATACAGAAACATTTTTCCATGCCCACCTCTCCAGGGAGTAGAAATCATCATTACGTTCTATTTTATTGGACCTTCACTCCTCCTGCAACTTAACCTATCTTAATGTAGCTCTCGTCTTCATTATCTTGCGTAAATATTACCAGACAACATAATACACTCTTATGGATTTTTTTCCCCCCAAAGCATCTATGCATCGAGTTTGTAATAACATCTGAGTGATAGAGCATATGTTAATAACACACACCATATGAGCACAGAAACACACGCTGAGATGAAAAGTAGCAAAAGATAGCTTTTTTCCACCTAAACTAGACACATGGATATGTTAAAAATGAAAATCCCCTTTTAGAGTGAACCAGCTTGTCTGTAAAAGGATTTGCGAGCATTGTCCCAGATGTTTTAGCATTAGACATGGCCACTGGTCTTGTGTTTTGACATATAATAGTTTTGAAAAGTGACAGCCATTTATTCAAACAAGGAACAATGGATTATGAATGGACCGAGAGCAAAACAGAATTAAAAGAGAGCCACAAAAACAAAACAAAACAAAACAAAAAAAAAGGTGAAAGAGACTGCATTATTTTTGAAAGTGACCACAACACAAAGCATTTAGGTAACACATACACCCACACGCATACCCAGGCACAGCAACATAGTCACGCTGTGAACAGTTTCACAATTTGCACTGCAAAAACAGAGTGATCCTCACATTATCATTCACTTAACCATTATCAATTTGCCGTGGCACATTAGTCATAAAGCTACAAGACCATTAGAGAGAAAGCTTCTGCAGCTCTGCACATTGATGACTGTTAACCATGTAGTCTACAGGTAATTTTTCCAAAGTGGGTGTTTAGCTTTACAGCATGTTCTCAAAGCTTTGAAATGGAGTGTCCTCTCTCTATGCAAACTTGTTGCTTCACACCCACAAATTATGCAGCATTTCACGGGCAAACATGCCCACACATCTGCACATGTATGCAAACATGTGCACATACATTAGAAGCAAAACGGTCTGACCGAGCACCCCGTGGATCCAAGGAAATACACTGCAAGGTAATGTCATTTCAAACAAGAAAATAAAAGCCTTGGAGAGAATATGCAAAGTAACCCAGTGAACCATTACAGCTGCAGCAGATACATGAACATGGCCGCACAATCAAACAAATATGCACAGTAGAGTGATGCCAAGACAGAATGCAATTCTTCCTTTTTCCCGAGTAGCTTGTCAGAAGATTGAGTCGTCCACTCCGTTCCGTTCAAGGCGGCTTTCCATATTTGAGTGCTTCTCGGCACGGACCCTTACTGCACTTTAATTAAGGTTTGGCATGCATTATACAAATAGAAAATGCTTAAGAGTGCAAAAAGGCTCGTATTAGATGAGCTTTTTCCCCCTTTCAAAAAAGCCAATGTTTCTCAGTCAACAGATGGTATTTACTCAAATTATACACAGCAAATGAGGGCTAGGGTGAGATGCTTTTTTTCCAGAGCCCATTGGCAGTCCATTAAAAAACAGAAATCGTGTGCGCAAATCCACCGAGATACAAGGAGAGTGACATGGAATTAGGGATGGTGGTGTTATTCATTGGCAGCCAAAATCCAATAGAAAGTCTTCTGATCATTCAATGAAAAGTATCTTCAGCAAAGCATTATAATTGCCTCTCAAAATTACACACATACCCTCTTTCTTTTTCGCATGATCCAAACACAGTGCAAAGATCCACTGCCAGTCAGATGGCACAGTAGACTACAACATCCTAATTGCTTTGATTCTGAACAATGCGCTTCTCGATCTTTCCAAGGAGAGACGGTACTTTGGTGGGAAATGGTTCAACATAAGAGCATGTCTGGCAGAATGAACCGCTTTTAACCAGAGCGCCTCTCTCTGTCATCTCTTCTCAGACATGGAGAGACAGACTTGCAGGGACACTGAAATGAACACGTGAGGAGATTGGCTAATACTCAAAAGCAAAAGGAACTGTGATCTGCATATGCTGAGTAGGACTAAAACATACAACACACATATGGGTGGTATGAATTTATACTCCCATCGCAAAGTGGCACAGATTCAGCCCCAGTTTAAACATTAAATCCCTCAAAATTCTTTGTATTACCACAACAGCTTCATCCATATACCGGTATTTTAGAATTTTTTAAACATCAACTTATGATGAAGATACAGTACATGTTGAAATGTTAGTCCTTGCACCTATCCATGTGCTCCAGTGTCCCCTTTGGGTTCCACCAAGATATCAACTTATGGAAGTTAAATGAAAAACAAGAAAAAAAAATGATTATGAGGAAAGCAGGCCAATTTTCTGGATGATGTCTATATACTTAAAACCTCACTGCTTCACTTAATGGCATTAACATAAATAAATCTGGATAGATGCTAGCCTCTCACAACATCTGATCTGGCCCCTCTGGGTCCAAACTGGAATGATCAATGTCCTAAACAAAACAGTAATTGCCAGCCTTGTAATGAAAACGGGTCCTTAATAGATATTTCTCATCAGTGGCACCTACAGTGCAGCATGTAATTTAGCCGGGTTGTTTCAAGCAATTCCAGCATCATCTTTTGTGTTTTCAGGCAACTAGGCTAAGGTCATTACTTAATTGAATTATTTTTTGGAGGGAAAATGGGACAGTGGAACACATTTTCCACAAAAGCGAAAAGCTAAAATAAATATTGGAGTGTCTCAAGCAGATACCATACACAGTTGGCAATAATTAATCCTGCATTATTCAATGCACATGTAGATATTCAAACATTGCCAGCATCATGTAAAGTCACTTACAAGCACCATTCAACATTAGAAAAAAATCGTATTTTTATGTCATACTGTATGTCGTCCAGTCACTGCTTGAAATCTTAAAGTACATCAATCTGTAATGCTTTACTGCTGTACAAGACTCCACTGACAACAAAGAAGAACATGACTTTGCAGGCCTCCGCAGGTTTGAGTTTATATTGCAGGGATCCAGCACTCCAACACAAAATGAAGAATTTCATTCAGAGGTGGCATGTCCATCATTTGAACAGGCTGATGCCTATCCTTGCAAAGTGACTGCCAGCATGAAAATAAAGCAACGTGCTTTACTTTCTTAGGGCTAGGTATGAAAGGTATGCTTTCAAAGTAGTTCTATTTTTGAAGACCAAATCATATGGTTTTTTTTTCTTTTCTTTTCTTTTCTTTTTTTTTTTTTTGTCAAATACTGATTCAATTTCAGGTGGCAAAGTTCTCCCAAAAGTGATATGTAGCACATTGAATTGAAACCCTTCAAATGCTATTTCCAGGAAATTTTCTTGTCACAGTCACCGTTTCCTTCTTTTTCAATTCCTTTTTTGTGGAGCTCTGTACATCAGCGTGACATTAAAGATGGGATGGATGGGACAAACTCCCCTCTATCATTTCTGGCTACAGGGAATGGCAGTGAGCATTGACTAAAACTGACTAGCTTGCCATTATGCTGCATAGGAATCACATATATCAAATCTGAAATTCAGTGATATTCCCCTTTAACGTGGAATGAAAACAGCAAGAGAGGGAAGTTGAGTGAGTGTGCCCAGGGATAGATTCATGGGTATTCTTCCTCTTAAATGTCAAACACTTCACATTCAGTGACAAAGTTTAGCATGTGTTGTGACTACCTATCCCCAAAACCTAAA
>OMLB01019622.1:0-10946 GCA_900302555.1 Myripristis jacobus
GGGCGGGACTTACAATGCACCGCCTCAAGGCATACAGCTGCATATTGTAGCTTTAAATGACATGTCAGCATTTGCATGTCTCTGCTGTTCATTGTATACTGATTAGGCCCGTTTTACACAGTCACACAGCAATGAGAAATATTCAGTTTATTCTGCATTTTCATTTTTTTTTTTAAACAAAACTCAGATTAGGTTATTTTTGCCAGAGCAGAATTTTGGAAGTATAAAGCGCACCCGCTGCCTTTGCATTTGCCTCTCCGGGTCTCGCTTTTGACGAACAGGGCTAAATGGCATGTTGGGGCCAGAGCTTTGTAAACAGGCTGCAGGCCCGGTCAAGGCTGCAGAGGCCCGTTAGAAGAAGGACAGACAGGCGAGACAACTGAGGTCCTTTTGCCGTCACGTGTGTGTGAAGATATCTCCAAACATTTGGACCCTGGAGATAACAAACATGCCAGAAAGAGAGAGAGAGCGAGAGAGTGTATTTCCCTGGGACCACCTAAGCTGCCTAATCAAGATATGACTCCACTGATGTCAGCTCAGCGTGTGTGTGTGTGTGTGTGTGTGTGTGTGTGTGTGTGTGTCCATAGTCTCTGTGTGTCTGTCTGTATATGTCTGAGATAAAAGCGTGCAAATCAGAGGTTTCCCTCATCCTGATCCCTTATGGCAGGTGAAGCGAGGTGTGTGTGCGTCAGTGTCTGTGTGTGTGTGTGTGTGTGTGCGTGTGTGTGTGTATTGGTCCCAGAGCCCCCATCACATCACCTGGACCATGGAGACCAGACCTACACAGAAGTAATGAGCAGTGCACTGTTATGTCTGTGTCACTCGGTGTGCGTGCGTGCATATGTGTGTGTCTGTGTGTGTGTGTGTGTGTGAGATAAACGTCAGTGCTGTGATGTTGCATTAATTGTGCACAGCGTCTTTGGTCCCCTCTCCCACAGTTAATGAAGACACGCCAGGAGAAAAGAGAGGGAGAGAGAGGGAGAGAGAGGGAGAGAGAGGGAGAGGCCCTGCCCCCTCTGACGCTCGGCTTCCAGCGCCACTGCGGCCGCCGCTGCATTTAAGCACTTTAATTTGGCTTTTAAATGAAATAAACGTGTTATCCGGGAGATCCTCTGGATTACGATTATCATTATTCCCCGTAGCGACAAACGCCACGCTGTGATTGGTTAATGACTTTCTTCTGAGTGGCAGCCGTCCTATGGGGTCGTCCGGTGTGAGGAAAATGAATAGAGAGTGGAGGAGCACCAAAACTGTAAGACTAATGAAGTACAATTATAACACCGACTGTCTGCTGACGTGACCACCCACAAAACACACACACACACACACACACACACACACTTGTGTCAAGAACTCCAGTGAGGACGATGTCAAGGTTGCTGCTTCAATGTCTGTGCATGTTTTCTGAAGTCATTTCCTAAATTATTATTACTCACCGACATGTTATCTTACATAAATGCAGGGGCTGCTGTGTGGTTTTTACATTTTTATTTTTGTAAAGTATATTTTCCGTTTTTCTTTCTTAACAGCAGGAGGTGTATCTAAGTGTATTTTCGAATGCCCTGGAATGGACAGGAACAAGGTCAGGGATTTGTTGGTCTTACACAGCCTGTGGCGACGCAGAAGGCGCTTGCCTCAAGGTGGAAAACACATATTTATGATTAAGAGGAGATATAATCACCTTTATGAATGTTTTAGGTCCTGCAGAATGCAATATGTACTCTGGTTGTATGATGTTTCATTAAAGACAAGTCTTAAGTCTCAGTCCTTTTTTCCTGTCTTTTTTTTTCTGTCTGTACTGAATATTGGAATTTGTTTTCCATATCTCCAAGGTTAAAAGCGTTTGTGACACATCTGAAGACTCTAAAAAATAAAACAAAAGATTATGCAGCATAACTTTGCAGTTAAAACAAGAGAGGACTGTTTGATGGAGCGACGTGCACATAAAAAGACACCGTCTGCTACAAATTCCTTATTTAAACAATGTTCTTGTTTTGTGCAATACAGATCAATGTTTGCCTTAAGAAAGCAAAAATTTAGGAAACAGCCCTTTTAATCCATTCATCATTGTTCAACTGGATCAGCTTTAAAAAGCAAATTTTACATGTGTAAATTGTGTCAGTTACCAGGACACAAAAATCACACATTATCAAGAGCTTATTGGTGGGGAGACGATTTGTAATAAGTGTTTCATTACATATAAAACAAAAAATGTGATGTACATGATCCCATGTCTCGTAGGAAAAAATGTATTTGATCAAAGAGTTTGTTATAGACCTAATGAGAGAAGACAGGATCTTCATCAAAAAAGAGCATGTCTGTCTTGAGACCCCCACTTTAAAGAGGCAGAACAACCTGTATCTGTCTGTTCTTTTACAGGCATCACAGAAGGCAAGACCAGGCCATTTACATTTCCTCGGAAAACACAGTATCGCATGTTAAAGTTGTCTTTACCTGAATGGAAATAAGGACAAAGTTCATTTTGAAGATTTTCTCTGGCTGTTTTAGTGTGTTAAAGATGAGTCCTTAGGGTAATCTCTGTGGGGTTTTTTTCATATAAATCAATGTCTGTTGTGCAACAAGCTATTCTAGAGCTACTTTCAGTCACCAGTTGATCATGAAAGCTTTTACATGTGCTGCGAAAGCTTTCATGATCCCTGGAAAAACCTACCAGATTTCAATTCCAAGGGAAAAAAAAATCGCCTGGTGCACAGGAAGTGATGCGTTTGTGCTCCTGGCAACAGCAACGCTGGTTTGCTCAGAATAAACAGAACAAGAACCGAGTAGTTAGTATGAGCAGCGATCCAGGCAAAGACAAGAGCGCCACCTCTGGAAACTCAGATCCAAGGAGGAAGATGTCACAGGCCTGCCCACACTGTTTGATTGACAGGTGATGTCTTAGCGGCAGAGTGCAGGAACAGCACAGAAACAGAGCTCAGGTGGCAGAAGTAACATTAACTACAAACCTTTGACAAACACTTTGTTTTTTCCCACCCACATTCCATGAGGACCTGTGCTTTTCTGCCTCGGACTGGCCAGTGTCTGTTGCCTCCATTGGTTAGGTTGGTTAGGGTTAGGATTAGGATTAGCCAATCAGAGGCAGGTGGGAAATGCAGAATGTGGATCCATGGAATTCCAGATGCATTTTCTCTATGAGGGAAAATCCATGAAGTTTTCACATGTTCATCCTTGTCAGTGTGTGATGAAAATGTCTCTTTCAAATGGCACTGTGTTCACTGAATTCTGCTGCCACTTTCTGTAACTTTAATAATTATTAATACTGTGGTGTATATTAAATATGTAGCTGGCTGCTCTGTGACTGGGTTTGCCTGGTACTTTTACAAAGAATCAATCTAGTTTGCTGCGTAGCCATGGTTGGCTCGCTACCATGACTTTGTGCCTCTTTCTTCAAATGTGACAACAAAAGTATTAAGAAGAGGAGAATCACTAACACCTCTGGTTCCGTGCGATAGGTGACTCACCACCCAGCCAATTTCGTTTTAAAACTACACCCATTTTGTCATGTACAAACAAGCATGCAAAAGAATGCAAATTTTGAAGGAATTAGGAAAAGCTTGTTCATTTCTCCCATAGATGATTGAATATTTCTGCTTTCTGTTTTTGCTCTATATGGTATGGACCATAAGTACAATCTTCTGACATATAAATGTCGTTCATGTCATCAACCAACTTCTAATTACAAGTAGGAAACTATTTTTCTGAATGTATTCTTCTGAAAGCTGTGATATAGCCTACTAAGGGGTAAATAATATAGAAGTATCTGGAACAGCTACTGTTTAAACGTAAGTAAATTCAAATTTAATGCTACTTTTCTCATGCATGCTTTTTTAACAAACCAACCAACCCTGCTTATAATACTGACCATATTTTATTAGTGTTATCATTTGATAGACTTAAAGAATTGCAATGTTAGCTCACTTTACTTTCCTGTTCTCTCTTATTTCACTTTGCAGCTGACATAAACATGTGCAAGTCACACTGATGGCGATGTATCCGGCCTCTGTGTTCCTTCCCATATGAGCAGACATGGCATCATCACTAAAGATGAAGACAGCACAGATTTTGCAAACTATCACTTTAAAACCCCGGAGCCCTTTAAACATATACCATTTTGTTTAAAATCCCAACATATTACTGGTCTGTTAGACATCTTGGATGTCACAAAATATTTATTGTCTGCTGCACATGCTACTTTGTCACCCTGATGAATGCTGCAACAGCTGAATCAAGTTGGTTTTTCACATTAAAGCTTCATCTGTTCTCCAAGAATAGCAGAGTTCTTTCATTCTTCTGTTCCACTTTGATTCATGCACTTTGGCGGAGCTGCAAGGGTTGCAACAGACTTTATTACACCTTTTCAACAGAGACATCTAAATATATATGTGTCTTTCAGGTTATTACAGCGCTGACTTTCTAATGTGAATGAATGTGCAGATAAGAGGACGGAGACGTCGGGTTTGTTCACAGATGAAGAAGGAAGAATAGAAGTCTTTATAAGAGCGCTGAAAGCAAAACTATGAAAATGTGTTTGGGCAGCGTATTGATGAGGTTTGACTTGCTCTTCTGCTCTCCTATCAGTCCTCAGAAAGCCTCCCACTCTTCCTCACCATCCTTTTGTCTATTTCTCTGTCTCTCATTGTCTTTGACTCCATTCAGATAATCTCATTTGGACTTCCCCTCTTCATTCTGGTGCTCTTTCCGCTGTCTCTCTCTCTCTCTCTCTCTTGCTTTCTTTTTTTCTCCACACAGTATTGATGTTTTTCTCTCCATCATAGCCACTGCACTGCCTCTCAGCCTTTCAGCTCTCCCCTTTGTCTCCCACCTTTTATATGTCAAAAGGTTTTCTATGGCACCTTTCCCCTTAAATCTCTCTCCTGAATGCACGCAGATGCCTAGAAATACTGGGGTTTGAATGACATGGGTTTGGAGGGCCTGATACTGACACTGATTTTTGCACAGAGGCTGCTACAAACTAATTTTTTGTGTCAGTAGTCAACACCACACATATTCAGCGGTTAATCTCAGATGCATGACTGCCTTTTCAAGAGAATTCATTTTAAAAACGGAGGGAAGGCCTGCACTCACTGTAAAAAGTTCAGTTGTCATTGATGAAGGCTGTGTGCTGAAATGCTTCTGTTTTGGACGTTACTGTAAGTCTTTTTACAGAGTGCAGGTCTTCCTTCAGTTTATTCAGACAAATGACCTCACACTGCACCAACCGCATTAATGCACTGACTATAAATTCTGCTGAATCAACTGATCTGCAAAAAGAAATAAATAGAATGAATTCCTTTGACCCTGGCCTAAATCAGCATGAAGTGATTTGAATGAAATGATTCATCGGGCTTAACAATAATAATAATGATAATAAATCTACCCAATGTTGTGGTGATCTAATGGAATGATCTAATCGAGTTGTTTTGAGTTGAATAAATAATGTTAAAGTAATTTTGTTGTCTGAGTTTTTCACATTTCAGAAGAAAATAGTCTTAGATCATCGCATGTTTATTCATGGATATAACATTTTGGCTAAAAGCACTGAACTGAATCACTGGATCAAACCACGGGTTACAAACTCCAGCTGAATTGCTCAAAATGAGAAAAATCATCCTTAAATCACCAACTACTGAATCATGAATTAAACTGAACTGATGTTAAGTCAAATATTCACCACCCTATTGCAACTGTAACTTACATACATTACACTTTGAGTTAAGCATGCTTCCTCCAACAGTTATATGAATTAATTTACAAAATCAAATGTAAAAAAAAAATAAAGAAAATTACATGTCACTTAAAGTACCTATTCTATATCTGCTGGTTGCTGCACTTCATGGAAGCTACAACACACTTCCAGTGAGTTAAATTTTCAAACCCAAGATGTTTCATGGCTGCAGCATGGCATCAAATAGACAATATCTAGATGTCTTCTGCATCATTTTGTACTCATTTCCCTGTAATCCAGCAGGATATATTTGGTATCTCTTGAAACTTTGGTAATCCAGTACAATTTAAAATGAGGTTCTGTGGGTTTGAACAATAGAAATTCATTCAGTTTCTATGGTTTGAACAAACCTCGGCCATGCGGCATGGCTTTGTAATGATAAACCACTGATAGGACAGGTAGGGTTGAGGAGAAAGGTCAATTTTGGCCCGACACATCAGTGTAACCCCTGACACACCAACATGCACACAGCATTTTTTGCACCCACACATTTCTACTGTAAAAATCTACAGTAGCAGGAAGCCATGCACGGCCTACAAGCTGCAGTTTACATTTACAAGCGAATCTCCCAGTAAACCAGTCTAGGCTGGTGAGACCAGATGAGGCCGGCTGTATCACAGTCCATCTAGTCAGCAGTTGCTGGCCTTATTACGTGGCCTGTATCTAAGCAGAAGGGATATTTAGGGAGTGATACAGAGAGAGGCCCATGGACGCATGGGACAGACGGATAGATAAGAGGGGGAGACGGAAAAAGAGAAGGCTCATATGTAAGACAGGCCGTAAAAAGAGGAGAGGTTGGTTTCGATGTGTTTAAGAGCTTGGCAGTGGAGCAGCTACCGCTACTGTGACTGTGGCTGCTCAGGGATCGATGGTGCCGTGTGTTTGTGCATGTGTGTACAGTGTGTGTGTGTGTGTGTGTGTGCATGGGTGTGTGATAGGGAAAAGGGATCCAGGGCATTTTCCTGGCATTTGATGGACAGCTTAACGCCCAGCTTGTTAAACAGCAGAGCAACATGTTCCGCGTGCCAAAGGACAGAGGGGGGAGGTCACACACACACACACACACACACACACACACACACACACACACACGCATGCACACACACTGTATAAATGAAGTGTGGGGTGGTAGACTTATTTATTAGGCATCCTGGAGTGTGGGTGAACAGTCAGTGGGCTGTAGGGCAGCGCCACCAGATGATATTTTCTTAACTTTTCACCAGATTTCATCCAATATCTGTCATTTGAAATCAGATTTTCAACATTTCCCTCTGAGGCTGGCCTGTTAAAACCCCCTCACCGCTGACCACACAGCCTCAAATGGCTCTTGTTGAAATTCTGTGTGCAACAAGCGGTTACTGGGTTACAGAGCAGCAGCTCAGGCTGTATTGTGATCTGTTTACAACCAATGACACAGCGAAAAGAATGAAAGAGAGACGGCCTTGTTGGAAAGAGATGTTTACACAAAAACAGACAGCACTTGGAGTTTATGACGAAAGTCCCACAGGAGAAAGTTTCAGAGTCATACTATACTAGTCTACTGTCCCCAAGGCAGGAGATGTTGCACAAGTTTTCCATTTCACTGTAACTTACCTCATGTTGCTCCCATTTTTATTCCAGTTTCAATATGACAACACTGAACTGGTGTTACCACACTTTTTACTGTAGACTGGTTTGGCAGCTGGAGCTTGAGCAACAAAAACAGATTGGGGAGTTTCAAGGAAACAGACAGAAAGTTCACTGGTAGCTGATTCTGCAACTTTGGGACATTTGGCGTTTGTAAATCGCGGAGAAAGGTAAATGTTCGTCACAAAAAATAAAGGCTGTTTATTATGAAGCTTGATGGAATACTCAGTTCTGATTGGTCAGTTGCAGCATTCTGCGGTCTGCTATTTCTGAATACTGACCGTTGTTATGAATAACTGATCTTTGCTATGGATTAGTCACTTCAAACAGGTCTGACATGTCACTTTGAAATGATCAGGGTAACACGGCACATTTTGTTCATGGTTGGAGGTAGAGCTATATAACATAAAACCAAAGACAACCAGAAGAAAACAACAATGACAAGTAAGAAAGCAGTCTAACATGCAGCGGGCCAGTTGAAATGTTGCTAATCCATGTAGCCACCCCTGAGTTTTTATGGACCTGAAGGCTAATAAAATAATTTCAAAAGTTATATTTTGTGTCAAATAGCTGCTTACTGTTATAAGTAATAAGCAATATAATGCCGGTCACCATTGCAATACAATACAAGACCCCTCTGCTTCATGTTAGCATCCTGATCAACCCATGGGGGTTTATTTCGTTATAATGACTGTCTGCCTGTACATTATCCCTTACATATTTCTTCCACCAAAGCGTTTCTGAAAGGTTATATAAATGCACCAAGCTCAAGCTGTAATGATTTCAGATATTGATCTGAAAACAGAAATGCTAACTGGTTAATTTGTCAGCCATGTAACAGATATCATGGTTGACATTTTTGCTGTTTTGGGGCTGCTGTCCACATGGAGGCTTAGAATCAAAGATGGCATTTTTCAAACAGAGGATATTAGAGGAACACTGTTGACCTTCAATAAATCCACTCTTGGCTCAAATGCTATTAAGAAAAATGAGAAGAGACATACTTACTGTCCTCATAGTTTCCTAAGGAAATTACATCATATGGTGCGGGTCGTATGTATTTGGGGCAAACCATTTCTCATCAGTGAGCCCCGAGGGTCTCAGGAGGTCCTTAGCGAAATTAGGAATAGTTTAAATTCTGTAATTTATTTTGCTAGAAAATATTATGAGACCAACCAAAAAGAAAAAGAAAATGAGTATTTTTTGACATTTCTGCTTAATTTGATAGTGATAGTAGAGAGAGACGGAAAGGGAGGGAGCAGAGGGGATTACACGCAGCAAATGTCCCAGGGTGGAATCGAACCCAGGCCACTGTGGTAAGGACCCAGCCTTGACATGTGGTACGTGCTCTACCAGGGGAGCTACTGGGGTGCCACATGACTGCCACATGATTTTTTTTTTACTGTCATCACAGCAATAACAAGAATAATAATAATGCTGCATTTTATTTATAGAGCCGTTTACACAAGTTTAAATGGTCATAAAAAGCAACACATCAAACATATACCACACACAGCATTAATCAAGCATTAAAAGCAGTTCTGAAAAGGTGAGATTTGATTAGTGATTTGAACACTGGCAGATTGGTGCAGTTTCGGATGTGTTTGGGAAGACAGTTCCAGAGGGAGCAGCTGGCTATAGAGAAGGATTTAGTGGAGATATAGAGCCGGACGTTGTCAGCGTAGCACTGGAAGTGGAGACTATGATGACGTATGATACCAAGGTGGAGCATGTGGAGGATGAACGGGAGAGGACCCAGCACAGAGCCCTGAGGGACACCTTGGGACAGGGGAGTCAATGATGCTGATGAACTGTTGTCTGTTTGTGAGATATGAGATGTGACTTTAGCCAGGAGAGGGCAGTACCAGTGATGACAAGCGAGGATTCAAGGTGGGAGAGAAAGACTTGAGTGTTGCCGTGAGGTCAAGGAGGATGAGTATGCTGAGGTGACCAGAGTCTGAGTAGAGGAGGAGGCCGTTGATGACTTTGAGGAGGACTGTTTCTGTGCTATGCTGTGATTCAAACCGGCCACTGGAGATGAGGTGGGCTCTGAGTTGGGCGACAACAACACTTTCCAGTATTTTTGACAGAAGGCGGAGATTGGAGATTGGCTGGAAATTGCTCATGACATCAGGGCTGAGTCCAGAGTTTTTGAGGATGGGGGGCGACAGCAGCCAGTCTGAGTGTTTGGGGACTGAACCAGAGCTGAAGGAGGAGTTAATGACATCTGTGATGAGCGAGGAGATACCTGAGAGACAGTTCTTACCAAGACTGGATGGAATGGGATCCAGAACACAAGTGGGAGCTTCTCAATATGTTTTAAACTCACCATTATCAGGGTCCATATATGGCAAAATCACTTCAAATGGGAGTCTGAGGTTTAATGAAAATAAACTCATGGGTCCAGAAAATGACGAAGTTTGAAAATCCCTGACTTAGTTGACAGTGATTTCTGAGACATAAAATTTGTCATTAGACACCTACTGTTTAGTGGATTGGCAACACACGCCTGTCTGACATGATTATCTTGTCTTCATAAAAGGAAAATGATGAAATGAAATTATACGTAGGCTTGTTTTATAATTTCCTTTGGCTAATTATAAGGTTGTTGTCATTTAAACCAAGCAGGAAAGGCAAGGTTTTCAGTGATATTGAGCTTGTGATTGGGAATAAGCGACAGTTGCTGTAATAGATGATGATATTTGCTCTAAATGTATCCCACGCTCATGAAACATCCCTGAATTACAAAATTACCCCGGTGTGAGCCAGGCACAACAAACTGAAATGTGTGAGAAGTAACTATTAAAAAAGTTAGCGCCACTGAGACGTCACACTGTAAAAAAGAAAAACAAATATCTCCATCCTATCAAGTCATTTAGTCTCACATTCAGTCGCATATTCTGTGAAGTGAAAGTGCATCAGGAACAAGTGGAATTAGCTCATCCCACCGGCAGATTTTTTTCACTTGTTTGAAGAACAACAAGAACAAGAAAAACAAGATTTTAACACTGCGTACGAGAGTAAATGACTTGTCCAAGTGGAGATATTCTGCAGCGATGTCTTCACATGAAAGAGTAATAGAAGTTGGTACTCAGTTATTTTCACTGCAGTTAGACTTATTGATTTGAGTCTAGGTTGGTGGCACATCTTTGTTTTTCTTCTAGTCAGAAAAGCCCCAACAAGCAGACTGTTGGTGATTCACAGGAAGTGAAGGGATCATCTTTTAGGATGAATCACAAACAGAGTGTGACGAGTCCTCTTTTCACAATCTTCCGACAGAATACCCCATCTGTTCCCTCCCCTCCCTCCGTCCCATCCCACACTTATCCGGTCATAATGAGGAGATGCCATTCAAAGTACTTCAAGCTGAACTTATTGCAACAGCGGTGAGGTTACAGGACAAGTCGGCTCAAAAGGGGATTAAAGTCTCAATTGCGTTTGTTGAAATCGTGTTTGTAAAAATACAGCGGCTAAATCTGGAGGAGATAGTTAGGGAACAAAGGCTGTGTCTGTGTACCAGTACACTGGACAGGGTAGATGAAATTTAGCTTATAAATTGAAATGCATGCATTGT
>OMLB01019623.1:0-13764 GCA_900302555.1 Myripristis jacobus
CGTCCTCAGTGCCCCTCGTCCCCTCCAGTGCTCCTCCCCTGCTGCTCGGAGGAAGCATTGTCATGATGTAACAGCTGCTCTTTTAGTTCGAGCTTCTTGTCAACTAACATACATCACAGTGGGACCACCCAGAGACCCTACTGTGTGTGTGTACATGTGTGTATGGTGATCGCTGATAATGTGACACACACACACACACACACACACACCGCGGTGCGCGCAAGTTACTCACCCAGTCGTGTATCATTCTTCTCCATGGTGACCAGAAATAGTGGCAGATGTCTCTGACTGAGGCGCATTTGAAAAGGTCACACACTCACCCACACACACACACACACACACACACACTCCTCAGGTCGTGTGTGTGTGTGTGTGTGTGTGTGTGTGTGTGTAAGAAAGCATAGGAGGAGCTGAGGAAGAGGAAGAGGGGCAAAGCAATAATAGTGTAGTCATGGGAACGAACCGAGAGAGATGAAGATATTTTGGTGCTCATGCTTTGGCGTGTGTCTGCGTGTGTCTGTATGTGTGTGTGTGTGTGTGTGTGTGTGTGTGTGTGACTTGTCACAGATCAACAGGTAGTAATAATAGTACAGTAAATGGAGCCAAGGCAATCTGTTTTCATTAGCAGTGACAGACACACACTCCAAATGCCAAATCGCTCCTTTTTCTTCCATCCAAGCCTCTGACAGCTAGTTAATTTATTGTCACACTCTTCCAATCAATCATCGAGTCTCTTTCAGAATAGTAAAAAAAAAAAGAGTACATTTTGTCCTGCGATGACTGAGAGGAAAGCTTTGAGAGATGAACTGAGAGTGTTGGAGAAGGATAGATGTATACATGTTGTATATTCAGAGGAACTCTTGTTACCCCGGGCGAGACAGAAGAGGAACAGACTGACATCTGGAGTCTGCTGCCTCTACATCTGATGTCGCTATATGGATAAACTCCCTTCTGTCCATCTGTACACACACACACACACACACACACACACAACACACACACTGAACATATGTTGCATATGTGAAGCCCAGGTCATCCTAGTTGGGCGTAATCCTGGCAGCTTGAAAACTTTCTCAACTTTAAAGAAGCTGTGGATGCTCTCAGTTTGCGTGTGTGTGTTCAAGTTGTTTGTGCAGTCCAACTCCATTTCTATAAAGCTCAGACATCAGAACCAACTCGCAATTTGGAATCTGGCGTGATGAAAGAAAACACCGAATGTGGTTGGAGACGGAATTGGAAGGAATGGACGGTCCATGAATTATGCACTGTTTGATTTTTTTTTTTTTTTTTTCTTTCTTGCAAATAAAAGACTCTTGACACCGAGTTGGACTCCACTGGCTAGTTTAGGAGAGCGCGTGCCTGCATGTTTCACTGCTTTTCAGCATATTTCATTTGTTTTTCATCAGAATGTTCCACTCATTTGACTGACCTCCAGTTCAGAGCCGCCTCCTCCGTCTATTTGCGTGCCGCTCATTGCAGAGTGTAGAGTTTAGCTTCCAGCATGCTCTCCTGATTAATCCCGGCAGAGCAAACTCTCCCCGGGACAACAATGGAGTATTTATCAAATTAGTGCCAGAATTTTCGCCGCTTTGCACGTCCGTCTCGGTTTATAAATACGTTTTGTGTCTCTGTGCGTGCACACTTTCCCCGTTCTCTCGGGTTCCTTTCTCTTGCTCTTTATCCGTCTCTTCCTCTTTGTCTGCGTCCCGTGGTGCCAGGGTACACAGCTGCAGATAAAGACGTCCCGCTGAGCGGCAGAGGAGTCCCCGGTGCGATGCCCGCTGTTTGTGGCAGCTTTGAGAGTCACGCCGATCACCCCTTCATTTGGCGCATAAACATTGTTACAGGCCTCGCAATGTGCAAACACGAGGCAAGACGGGGGAAACGGAGATATCCCGGTTCCTTTGGTACCTTGTCTTTGCCTTGTTTTAGCTGTGTTCTCCCTTTGGCGCTCACTTTCTCTTTTATCTCATCTATTTACCTGTTTCTCTCTCTCTCTCTCTCTCTCTCTCTTTCCCTTCCGCCTTTTGTTCTCTGCTCTACATTCTATTATGAGGTGTTACAGATTGCTGTGGGTGGATGGTGCGGCATGGTGTGAGAGCAAAGCATTATCACACACAGGCATATATTTGTGTGCACGTGTGTGTGCATGTGTGTGTGTGTGTGTGTCGGGAGTGTATTTTTCCATAGCTTCCAGAGGGTTTGTATGGATTGGCATGGAGACGGCCCCCATGGGAAGTAGACCAATGACATGAGCTCGCCAAAAAACCCCTTCCTGGTAGAAAAGCTGCATTTGATTGGTTTAGGAAACTTGGCAGGTGTTCCTTAATGCTCAGTGGAGGGAAAAAAAAAAAAAAAAACATGGAAAAAGGCACTGTATGTAATATTGTTTGTAAAATTAAAACAAAGAGGAAACAAATAGTGCTTTTGTTTAAGTGTTGAGAGAGGCACTCATAAATATTTCACTATCACTTCAAAAAATGTGCTCTTTGTTGTTTAAAAGTGTGGTTGTGGTCCGTGCGGATTTGAAAATGCAAAGTGGCTACTGTAATCTGAATATTGAGAGAGCACTTTCATCTGTTTCACTTCTTTGGGGATTGAGTTTCGAAGGAGGAGGGAGAGGACGAGGAGGAGGAGGAGGAGGAGGAGGGGACCAGCGAGGACGAGAGGGAGGAGATTGCTTTGAAGCAATTTTGACTGATGTGTTTGCTGAAATAAAGCCCATTTCATGGCTGGACCGCTGAGACCGCAGTGTGAAAGAGGAACGAGAAGCTGTTTGTGTGCGAACGAGGAAAGTTTGTCTGAGGCTACGTTTTTCCAAAAAGCGACAGCAAACAAAGATCTGAAAGAGAAAACTGAGGTGTCTATTCTGTACGTTCTTAAATTTCTGTGGCTTGGAGGCATGTATGTATTCACTCCCCATTCATGTTCAAAAAATGCAGAAAATTGCTAAAAAAAATTGCTTGCTTTGTGAAAATTGCTAACTTTGTGTTCAAAGAGCTCAAAGAGAGTCCCATTCCCTCTTGGGTTTGCATCAGAGGCAAACACTTCCTAATTTTTTGGTGAAACTTCAAGTCAGGAGGTTGCAGAGTCACAGCTGAGTTGCTTGATAATTGAGCTGACAGGAGTTGTGCTATTTAAAACAAAGACAGATCGATCCTGGGTCCCAAGTGCCCAAGTCCAAATCCTTAATCCTGTTTGTGCCCCTGTGAGGTTGGCAGATATCGCTGAATGAAGTTTGACCAGAAATGGCCAATGACAAGCTGGGGGAGGTCTTATACCACTTGTTTTGATAAGATATAAATGATCTACCTGGCTCTTGCTGCTTAGTTTATGTGAACACACCCTTTGTTTCTAGTTTGCGAGTAGAATTCACATTTCTTTGCACCTTTCAGCCGAATGTCGACCGCCACAGTGCCTGGGTTCTGCCCTCCAAGGTGTCACTCACGACTGCTCACAACCAAGCTGAAGAAAGCTGAGCAGAAATTCAATGTGCCCTGAAGAAAAATCCTGTCAAGTGAGCAAATTTTACTGGTAATTTTTATCATATTCACGGAAAGTGCCTGTGCTTAGTGTCACGGCGACCCACAACCCCCGAGTAAGTCTTTTAATTAGCTCGTCTCGATCACTGTCGTCTAGGAGCTTCCAGGGGCAGGTTAAATGGCATATAAGGAGAAGATGGCGAGGCAAGGAGTTTGACTGCCAGAAAACACCTCAGACAAAAGTTTTCTGACAAGAGTGACGTCATTCAGATCCATTTGCTTTGCCTCTGTCTCACAGCCACCCTTGTCTTTCCCAAAATACTTTCTTTTTTACTTCACAGGTGTTCAACTCCCCTAATCTCTCGGGCACGCTTCCCTTTCAAAACGCCCTTTCTTCCGGCCCGTGGATTAGTTAAGCCCATGCACCCAGAGTGACAGCCGTTCAGATCAAATAAACAGGGAGACGGTGTGCCGTGACAACAGCGGCTCTCAAGTTTCACCAAACAGTTTTTCCACATTTTTCGAACATGAATGAGAGCTAAATGGGGCAAGTTAGCCGGGACTTCAAACGCATGTTCAGCCCGCAGCAGCTGGTATTTGTAATAGAGAGATACAGTTATAAGAGAAATCAAAATAGGACCAGTGTGGGCATTTAAGAGAGGATGTAAGTGGACAGTGCTAAATGGAGGTCAGGACCGCACTCAAAACGTTTTAAAGACGCATTAAAATCTGGACATTCAAGCCACAACCAGAGATGACCTGGGATGCATTTGTCCAGATTTTTTTTTTTTTGTCGTGTGAATGTTTTGTTACGTGTCCCTGAACACAGGAAAGGACTGAACAAAACCTAACCTAACCCTAACCCTAACCCTAACCCTAACCCTAACCCTAACCCTAACCCTAACCCTGACTGCTGAACCGCACCATCTCTGTCAGCAGGGCTACATATCAATTTCACTTATATCTCAAAAATTCAAAAAGTCCATTAAGTTTAGCAAAGGAAGTGCCAGGTGTGAGCTTACAGTCCGTCTCAGCTGAGTCTAGACACAATCTGGGCACATCTGGATACAAAACACCACGTCTGAACAGGGTCTTGGATGAGTTTTCCTCGTCACGACAGGGAGTTTCATCCCTGCGGCCACAGGCAGACACAGCCAATCACTTTCAACGTCTTGAATCTGTCATTCTTTTTTCTTCTCATCCCTCGCTCTCTCTTCCTATTCTAGCTATACTTCCCAGAATTGTCATGCCTGTGTCAGTCCTCTGCTTTGATGACATCCGGCTTGTGTCTCCGTCTGTCTCTTTCTGTGCATTTCCGTGACAGGTGACTGAGGAGGTTGACACCTTTGACAAAAGGATCTTAGCCCAAAAAGCACTGTCTCCACACAGCGAACAAGTGAATGGAGTGATGAGAGAGAGATTGACAAGACAGAGGAGGGGAGGAGGAGAGAGACAGAGAATGATGGAGTAGAGAAGAAGGAAAAATGACAGAGGACTTGCTTAGAGAATATCACTTCATCGGAGCCTTTTATCAGTCTCTGCCGCCTCAACAGCTGACTGTGACAGCTCTCTCTCTCTGTGTGTGTGTGTGTGTGTGTTTCCAAGTCAGACACAGGGTGCGTGTGCGAGCGTGCATGTAATCACACATTTCAGTGCATGCATGCTCCTCATTGTGTCTTTTGGGAAAACAGTGTTTTCACCGGAACGTGTAGATGTATGATATTGCTTATGTTTCCTGCCGGCTTTCCCACGGGACTCAGATCTAATTAAGAGGACTTGTAGATAATTAAGGTGAACATATCAGGCGATGCCTCCAGCCCCCGTGGCCCTCAAAGCCAAAATCGATCGGCTGATCAAACCAATTTCCTCTACCAATTTTGTTTTGTATGGTTCTTGTTCAGCTGTAACCCAGTAGGAAGTCTCCTGTCCATTTGAGTAAGTAAGAATGATTGAATCTTAAAAGGAACAGTTCACCTTAAATACAAAAAAAGCATGTGCAATCTGTCAGTCTGGATACTTTCTGTATGATGTGACAAGATTTCCAGTCTGACGTGACCTCCCCAGACCTCCCTGCACTCCAACACAATGGAGTACGATCAGTATTCACTTGTGAAACTCAAACTGTTAAACATTTACATGTGAAAACCTCAGCAGTGGCAGCAGCTCTTTCCACAAACAATGACGCAGACGCTCGGCATAATCCACAGCCCCCAGGAGCAAAGAGAGCTATCGGCGGGAACTATTTCCTGCCGAAGAACAACCACGTATCTGCTCTTTGTATTTTGTGTGAACCGTTCCCTTAAATTATTAACACTTAAATTCCCACTCCATCGAGGTTAGTTCACTTCAAATGGTTTCGGTGATGTATGTGACCTGGTTTATGATGTGCGCAGGGTTTCCACTCCTTCTATCCGCCACAAAATGGAGGAAAAAAAATGCCACGGGCCTCTTTTCATGGTTAAAGCCTGGCAATGACATCCATCAAGACCTTCACTAATGTTTCCTTCCATGCTATTAAAAGTATTAGCCTCCTCACTGCCCTCTCTGTCACAAATCCCTCCAGTCCTAACAATAAATAGCCCGTGCAGCCCATTACACATCATAAGCCCTGGAAAAAAAAGAATTTTCCAGAAAGCTGTGGATCAATACGGGATGGCCTTTCTCTCTTTTACTTTCCCTATCAGGCAAGGCATTGTTACGCTGTCTATGTGTGTGTTTGTGTGTGTGTGTGTGTGTGTGTGTGGGTGGGTGTTTCTGAGCATGTTAAAGGTCAGGGGGTACTAACCATTTCCATTTCAGCCCGCCGCCGTCCCCCCACAGGGACCAGTGCTCCCATCTGACTCCCTGTCATGTATATAAAGATAGGCCTGTCCACGCAACAACGCTGTGGGTTCCTCTGGCGCAAGGGCATTCTGGGAGTTGTGTATCATGCTGCTGGAGAGGTTGGTGGTAAGAGAAATTGAACTATTGATCTACTCATGCTTTGTGAGAGGTATGGGAGCGAACCGCGAGTCCAGCCTGTGTGAAGCGGCACGTACGCTCATACATAAGTGAAATCATGCAAACACACAAGTGCACACACACACACATATACACTTGCACATGTAGATTTTTAAGTCTTACTATAAGACTAAATGACTTCAGATGGAGATTTTTTGCAGGTGGCTAAACTCTGACCTGCAGTTAGTGTGGATCAAAAGGAAAACATCCACCATAATAAACAAAAATCAGTTGTAATTTTTATTTAGTATTTTCTCCATGAAAAGATCCTATCTTTCTATAACTTAAAGTAACTCAGTTTGCAGCTTACTGTGTTTAACATGAATTTCAGCCTAAAAAAAGATGGGTAAATGCTGTAAATATTCCACAAGTAAAAATGTGGGCAATCTAAATTTAGGAGGACAAATTTAGTCTTGATCACATGGTGGTTATGTCTGTAAATGTATTTGTGTGTGTGTGTGTGTGTGTGTGTGTTTGTGTGCATTGAGGGCAGCAGGGTTTCTTATCGAGCGGTAAGCCCCTGATGTTACTTATGTAACCATGATGCGATGAAAGGGCAAGGAAAGGTGTTGCTATACCTGAGAAACACCTCTACTCTTCTCCTTGATCTTCTTGCTGCTTCACCCGCACTCCTCCACCCTTCCATCTCCTCCTCTGTCCATCAGACTTCCTGCTCAGTTTCACTCCTGAAGGAGACTGCTCTAATTTAAATAATATACCATTCAATCTCACAAAGCGTTTGTTGGCGTGGAACTGAAACTCATGATGGAATAATACTGCCACTGCTGGTTTGTTTACTTTCTTCTCTGGGAAAAAAGTTTCAAAGATGCGATCAGTTTCATAATTTGAACTTCAGCAACATTTTCCTCCCCTGCTCCTCTCTTGACTTGTTGCTTTGCTAGATTGCTTATTCTTCTCCTCTCCCTCAAGGTTCCCCTATCACCTTTTAATCTACCAACCACTGCTGCATTGCACCTGTTTATCCACTCACCCTGACACTCTTCTACCCTCTGGCAGAGTGTGTTTCACACCCAAGGGCGAGGCTCTGTTTGGGTGGAGAGATCAGAGGCATGTTCCCCTCCTCCCCTGTGGAGCAGGGTGAAGGATTACAGCTCAGCAGCGGCAGAAGACTGTCTCTGCTCCTCGTGACTGGTAGAGCTTCTAGCGCCTTAGGCAGTCCAGAAAGTTCTTCTAACCAGAGCAAGATATTTCTGGGCTTGTTATGAAATGAAAATGCAGTGGATGTTTATGTTGTTACAGTGATGTCACGTTCATTAACTAAATTAATCAAGTGGAGTGAAGGATGTGTGGATAGCAGCATTCAAAGGGCAATCTGTGTAAAGGTTTAGTCTGCATCTGAGGCAGAAGGGATCCGACATTAAAGGAATACAGCAGGTTTCTGAGATATGTGATGTTTATTCCTCAACTCACCTGTTCAGTGATGAGAGCACAGACAGCAAAATCATCCATCCAGGATATCATTCACTGTAACGCTCCATGCTCTCACTTTAGCATTATCAGAAGCAAGAGGACTGACCTTTTAGAAACAAAAAATGCAATCTATGAACTGCAAATTCATGAAAGAAATTAGATATCGTGAACACAATATAGCCGATGTTGTTTATTTTTGGAACTATTTCAATTGAGCCATCATGTATTCATCTGCTGTGCATTGATTTTCAGCTGTACACAGTCTCTCCCATTGCACATCAGACAAAAATAGTCCATGGCAGTTCCAAAAGAATATTTTATTTTTGATCATATTTCATTTAAAGGAATACGCCAGTGTTTTTGGGCAAAATTCCCTTTTTCTGACTTACCCAGACTGAGACAAGATGTTTGTTTGTCTATCGGTAGCATTTGCTTTAGCTTAGCATAAAGACTAATGTCTAATTTACACAGTGCATCATGTGTATTTGAAGTACATGACTTGGAATTGAAAAAAAAAACATTTTAGGAAGAGTTAATATACCTCCAGTGGTGTGCATATCACTTCGACAGATGGAAGCATAAAGGTGCTCAGTGGTAATAGCTGGACCATCTAACTTCACGGCTGAATGCTCTGGAAGATGTGTTTTACTTGTCTCATGGTATTGTAACAGCATCCATAGGCCTGAGTAGGGCATTCTGACGGCTGCATGCCATCTACACTGCAAAAATCAAGTCAAAACATGAACAAGCTGCATCCTGAAATTCAATTTATGTGATTTTGGTATCAGCAAAATGGGTGAATAGGCTGGTGACTGGACAACTAGGCATCCGTCAACAATTAATGGAAGGAAGGATGCTCCACTTCCAACCTATAAAGACAACCTCACTGATTATAGTCCTGTTTTTTCTTTATGACCACATGTTGTGCAGCTTTACCAGACAATGCCAGCTTATATCTAAGAAACCAGCACTGGGTGATACAACAGGAACAACAGTAAAGCGGCAGCACCCTGTTGTGTTTGTCGATGATGATGATGGAGGACCGCTCCCTGTCTCTCTTTGTTCTTCATGCTTATCTCACCGCCTTCTCTGGTTAGCGCTCTCCATCACTTACCCTTACCCTTTTAGACATCACCCGACCCACCCACACACCCATCCATCTTTCTAATAAAACCAGGGTGTCGGAGTGTGGCGTCCTCAGCTCACACTTCTGCCTGCGTTAGGGCTTTGACCACCCACAATCGCTCAGTTACACCTCATTGTCCCCAGTGGGACAAATGTGTTTCTGCCCTCTCAGCAGCTCAGGCTCGAGCGCCAACAATGCCCAGAGAAATCAGTGCAGCAAAACCTCGCTCGCTCTCTCGCTCTCTGTCCGACTTACTGATCTCTTTTTCTTCCCCGTCAACTTCGCGTCCTTCATCCGCCTTTTTCTCTCCCGGTCTTGCTCTGTCTTCTTTGCCCTTCACCAGTTCTCTCCATTTTCCTTTGTTTCCACCCCCTCAATTCCTCCTCTCCATTTCCTCTATCCTCATTTTCAATTAATCTTTCTCCCACTCCATCACCCTCTCTGATCTCTTTCATTCACCTAGCCCCCTTATTTTCTCCTTTCATCTCCTCGCCTTTCCCTCTCTCATCTCCTCCCTGTCTTTCTCTCTCTCTCTGTCCTCGCCCGGGCCAGGGCCCAAGCTAGAAGCTATGGCACTGCCTGTTTATTGGCTCAGTAAATTCTTTGCGTGTGTGTGTGTGTGTGTGTGTGTGTGCGCCTATTTCCGCATCCGATCATTTTCATATCGCTCTTAGATAAGACAGCTATCAGACCGATTTCACTCTCTGGTTTCCTTCAATCTCCCTGACAGCGCTGCTCTACAACTCGCCAGGGAAAGTTGCCCCTAATGAGAATCCCCCTCCTTTTTTCCCCTCCTCCTCCTCTTTCCATCCTTTCCTTTCCTTCCTCCCTCTCTTCATTCCTTTTCATCCTCAGAGCGGAGCTTCAAGTTTTCTCTCACCATCTTCTTTCCGCCTTCTTCGCTCTGTTTGTCATTAAGCGGTTCACCTTGCTCAATTTACCCACTCTCTTTATTCTTCATTGTCTTCCTCGGCACTCCATCTCTGTTTCTTTACCTTTCTTCCCCTCTCTCTCTCTCTCCGGTCTGTTTCACTGAGAGCAGGCTGTCAGTGAACTGCTTCCTATATTGATTTCTATTAGTTATCCACAGTTCTACGCATACGCTCAGGGGCCACTTATCAATATTCATCAACACGGCCGACACACTTGCCAGTCAAGACTATGCAACAGCTCGTCCAATTATGCTGAGGATATAGTAAGTTGTAAGTATGGTTGCAGTGTGGCACTGGATTTTCAGTTAAAGGAGCAGTTCCCCCAAATATGAAAAATTTGACATTTTTTCCTCCCTCCTGTGCCAGTTGAAACACAACGTCCCTCTGTCCATGCAGGTAAAGGGTACCACTCTTTAGAGCTCTGAAATGGCAAAAATGATAACGTAATTGCTCCATACAGCCCAAGCAGCATGATACAGATCTTTCAAAGCAAAGCAATCAAGCTTGAGTGGAAAATATTTACATATATATAAATATTAAATATTTATTTACACATTAACATTACTTAATGCAAATTGCCCTATCATTTTTGATAGTAACACAGTTCATACTAACATGCACCCAAGCCTTGCATGGTCACACTTGCTTATTTTTGTGGCTTTGGTTGCAGGTATAGCTGTCGCCATAATCCGTGTGCTCGAGGTGCGCTTTGCTGCGTTGTTTTCACTTCCCAGAGATCTCCTATCAGTCAGTGTGTCTACTACTATGTTTTCTTTTCCTTGGTGTTTCTGTTGATTCTGTTGATTTTTCATCTTTGTTTGTTCAGCCATGATCACTCCCCAGTTCTTCTTTGATTTATTGCAAACAAACAGGAAACTGAAATGGCCTCCCTTCCTTTGAGACAGAGGATTTTTCCCGGAAAAGACACACCTGACAGCGGGTGTTTACAAAAGAGAATGGAAAAGCTTTCATGATCTTGATACAGGTTGAATCATGCCGTTATATCAATCAGTAACAGAAAGCAGAAAGATGAGCAGACATTTATTTATATGAAAATGCATTATTATTGTAAACATGTTTTTCGGAAATATATATGGATATTTATTTATCTGAAAATATCTCAGGCTGTTATTTTAACTGGCTGTTACAGAATTCATTGATGTATTACCTGGAAATACCATACAGTATTGGCTGTGTGAAATCATTAGTTGCTATGGGAATTATCTCCATCTACACTCCACGCTGTGTTGGTCATCTGAGCTCCACCCCACCTTTAATTGAACCCTCTGGGCACTGTTACATAACACCACTGCATGAATACAGCACATCAACAGTTAAACCTACAGTTTCCACAGCATGGATACGCCGCTCTCCAAAAACACAACCCTTAACAGAATTTAGCCCTCGACTGTTCGCAAACCTGCTGCCTGAAAGACAAATGTGTAAATACGATATGTAAATACGGCTTGAATTATTCAGTGTGAAGTGCTTAGACATTCGCGGAGCTTAGAAACTGGAGCTTTAGTGGCTAACCCAAGGAGGCTGGTCATGTTCTTTGTTGAAGCTTGTCCATCCGAGGCTTAACCTCGGAATATTCTCGATTTGACTCCGACTTCCTCCCCTGGCGGGGGTTGATAAGCTAAAAAAGCCCAATCGGGTTCTGAGCCGGAGACGAAACGCTCGATGGACGTTTTTCCAGAGGGGAGTCGAAAGAGCTTTGTGGACGGCACAGCGGGCCATTTGTTTGAGTCATTTCTCCCCAGCAACCGCTCGGAGAGTTCGTAAATAACTGCACAAGGAAATAGATGAATAAATAAGTCGCAGGGAGTCAATCGTCAGTCAAAGCGGGGGATATAAAGTGCCCTTCATGGACAGGCAGTGGAATAATAGTCGTATCTCAGGCAGCCTGGCTTCCTTGAGACAACACCTTGATGAATACTCTATGAATGATGAGTAGGGTGATTTCCATAATGTCCTGCGTGGTGCTTTGTCACCCGGACATATACATAGGTTGACAAGCTGGACGGGGAGGCGTTCCATTACCACAGTTTGTTGGCCCCTTTGTGCCTCGCAGATCTAAAGCACGACGGCTCGGCAGATGTGGTTAAGGCTGAACGCGGGCGGCGTCTAGACAGCTGCTCGTAGATCTGCGAGGGGGAGTGAATGAGTGCAAATGGAGGTTACGGCGCTCAGAAACGGCACGCCCTCTGGGATTTCCTACTTTCCCCTCCTCTGCACAGTCCCTGCCACAACTTATTAAAACTCTGGCTCCCTGTCCAAATCCAATAATCATAACACACATGGCAATACAGCACCGGCGGTGGCATTATCCCCTTTGAGCGTGCGCACGTGTGTGTGTTTGCGCGTTTGTGTGCTTCTACACACGCATGAGATGTGTCGTGCATGTGTGTGTGTGCACAGTGTGTGCTTGTGATCCCAGGAACCCAGGACAACCCTGTGCTGCAGCCCTGCCACATGCCAGCTGCTCAGAACAAACTTCTCTGCCTGAGACACACAACGCCGGGGCAAATTCACACTGGCATGGGCAGAGACGGAGCCAGAGAGGGTGAGAGACCTAAACAGAGAGTGAGAAGAGTGAGAGACAGTAGAGAGAACAGCAACAGAGGGAAAAGGCAGCTTCCTAGGCATGTTTCTGGCATGACTGGTCTCTCTCTCTCACTCTCTGAGAGCCTGTATTTCCATGAGTTGCTTTTCACTTTTCTATCTATATTCCCCACACTCTCTCGCTTTCTAACCATCTTTTCAGTCCTCCAGTGTTCCCTCACATTTCCTTTTCCCCCCGCTGGCCTTAATAAATGTCCGTGAGAGCAGACAGAGAAAGTCTCTCCATGGCTGATCTCATTACAGGGAAGAAAACCTCACTATCTCGGCCGCTCCTGCTCTGCTGGACGCTCTCCCTCTCTCCGTCTCTCTTTGTCTCGCTTCCCATTCTCTTTACCCTCTCTGACTTTCGTTGTGCCCCTCTTCCACCTTCTCGTTTCTCTCATGGCTTCCTCCTCCTTGCATTTCTTACTCCTCTTTACTCGCTGTAATTGAATTATCCAGTCATGCTGATCCCTGCACAGTGGCATGAAACCCTAAACCCCTCTCTATCTCTCTTTAACCACCTCTCCGTCCCTTCATCTCCATTTTATTTCCCTCCAGTAGCCTTTCTAACCCATTTATCTCTTTTCTCCCCTTCTGTCCTCCCTTCCCTCATATCCAGCCCTATGTTTTCTACCCTATTATCCCCCTCCAGTCATTCTCGGTTTCTCCCTCCCATCCACTTCCTCTCATTTTCCTTTTCTTTCTTGTACTTTAATCCCCCTTGTCTTTTCTTTTCCTTCCTCTTCCATCTCTTTGCATCCCCGTTGGTGAGACGGGGAGAGCTGAGTGTTGCACTGTTTCCATTTGCGTGAGTGCTCACATCAATGCCCCTCTGCCCACAATGCTTTTAGTACGTTACAACAGGGGTCACGGTGTCTCGGTTTAAAAAGCCATTCATGCGAGCGTGGAGACATTTTAAACATCATCATTTTACCTTTCTGAACAAATCAGCAGGACGGGAAGGAATTAAGTGATACAGATAATAAAAACGAATGCTGATTAATTCTGGAGACATTTGTGTTCTGTACATGTGGCAGATTTGCACATGTGTGTTGTGCCTAGGGTTGGGACCCGTTTGGATTTTAACGATTCCGATTCCTTAACGATTCCCTCTTAACGATTCCGGTTCCTTATCTGAACTTTCTATAGAAAAATGTAACATTATATTAATGAACGATTAATTTAG
>OMLB01019623.1:13784-24619 GCA_900302555.1 Myripristis jacobus
TTAAGTGATACAGATAATAAAAACGAATGCTGATTAATTCTGGAGACATTTGTGTTCTGTACATGTGGCAGATTTGCACATGTGTGTTGTGCCTAGGGTTGGGACCCGTTTGGATTTTAACGATTCCGATTCCTTAACGATTCCCTCTTAACGATTCTTAACGGTAGTGTTAGTGTAATGTAGTGTTAGTGTATGTTTATGAATTGTAGAACATAATAAATTATCTTGAAGGAGTAGATGTTTACCAGTAAGCTTGAGTCCAATAATTTAACAATATGTTTAATTATTATTTGTTTTAAAAATGTAAATTACTTATCAAACAGACCGAACAATTCAACTACAAATGAATGAGCAGGAGTATGCCTGTGATAACACAGATTGAATATGAAAAATAAGCCGAAGTGATACCGCTTCTCTGAATAGACAAGCTAAGCTGTCAGTGTGCTGCTGTTAGCCAGTGAAAATAGAGCAGAGTGGCAACTCTTCACTTTGTTACACAATCTATGTCAGTGCGCTGCTGTAGCTGGAAAGTTTCTTTGCCTTTTGGACTCGTACGGTGCGGTGCAGTTGTTTTTCTAATTCCGCGATTCCGTGTTCTCTGAAATTACAGGGCCCTAGTTAAGTTAAGTTTTTCTGGCTTCGACATTGTTTGGTTACGCTGCGGGGCTGCACTCCTCCTCCTGCACACAACTGAGCAAAATGAATGCAGATGAGCAATTCCAGGAATCGTTATGGGAACCGGTTTTGCGAAAATGATAGATCCGGCTCCATTTCTTCAGAACCGGTTCCGGTTCCCAACCCTAGTTGTGCCACGGCTAAATTTGACAACCAAAGAACCCCAACCTGTGCTGACTGACTGACTTAAACCCTACATAGACACAAATTCATTTTTCCACGGCCAAACCAAACCGATCAGGTCTGGGCATAAATCTCACGCTCTGTGAGTTCATTGATGTTTACCTTCTCTCACATCTCTCTCTCTAGCACCCCCCCTCTTTACTGAATGGGATAGGGCTGCTACATATTCTTAGAGAGTAATCGTCCAGCAGGTAATATTTCAATTCACCCTTCAGCAGTGATTGATCTTCATTATAGGGAACTCTTCATGTCTCCTCTCCTCTCTTATATAATGCCACCTTTTCTCCAGACTGTCAGTAGAGAGCACAGGACGTATGGTCCGTTCAGACAGGGGAAAATTGCATGTCCTTACATGCTGTACAGCACCAGAGAACTGATAATTGACCTGCTCACCTTTCAGTTCTCATGTACTGGAGGGCCACTGGACTCTCTCTGCCTCTGCTCTCCTTTCAATTACGTGCAGCCCGAGTACTCCTGGATTATTGCCAAACACGGACAAGTGTGCAACATGTACGTTTAGGCATGCAGCGCACACGTGTTCTCTGTCTCATTCTGAGAACGGTCTAACCTCTCTCTCTCTCACGCACACACACACACAAACACATTCAAACACACACATGCAGGCACAAAGACAAAGAGAATAATAAGGCTCTAGTTTCCTTCTTGCACTTGCATCAGTAAGCACTGACCAAGAGCATACAGATCACAGTTCTTTTCATGATGTAAGCTTGATATTAATGAACAGCCTTTCTCTTACTGTGTGTGTGTATGTGTGTGTGTGTGTGTGTGTGTGCGTTCAATATCCTCACTGGTGAGCGAGTGAGCCCGGGGGCTGCTCCTCTTTCCATTTGTACAGATGCGTTCAAGGTGAAGAATGCCATCATCGGGAAAAAAAAGACACAAAAAGGCCTCCATTAGTATTAGCATCCACTTACTACTGTCTTTGTCTGCCTTTGACCCACTTACACCACCTCCCTCTCCCAGCACATTAACAAGTAGCAACTTTGCATAACTTTATTTGGAGAGATAAATGATAGGCACTCTATGGTGAGGACTGTGTGGCTCTGGATAAATAGATTTCTGTTGAGTGAATCTTTAAATAAAACAAAAAAACAATAGGATATAAAGAGGAATTAACTAAATGGAGCAATGGAGTATTGCAACATGCAGACATATAAGCGTATGAATGAAAATGTGCATAAAACTATGGCTTCCAGCACTGACCGCATGAACCAAACATGACATGAAAGGGAAAATGCAGTGAAGGAAATGCAATAATTTAAATGTAGAGAGCACTAAGTGCAATAACAATACTGTTATGCGACATATGATAATGAGAGGAATATGAGCATAAATGTCAACAAATGGTTATTGTCACAACCACCCTGCACAAGCTGAGCCGTTGTTTCCCTGTTAACAGAGCGGTGATGTTTAACCTTGAGGCAGGGCTCCTCTGGGTGTTGTGCACCACTTGGATGTTCCCTCTCACTGCTGCACTCAAAGTTCACATTATTTGACCCTTCACCTCAATTGCCACTGACCTTTCAAAGCCAATCAGATTGTGCAACTTTGTGTGATGTTCAAAGAGCTGGAAGATGGAGAACTTATTGCTGTTTGTTCAAGTCGCTTAATGGAACTTTATAATGTCCTTATTTTATTTTATTTTATTTTATTTATTTATTTATTTATTTTTAGCTCTAATTGCAAATACATCTTGCTTTTTAATTCAAGCAAGCCTCCTTGTTTCCCACTTAGCAGTGATGAATTGCGATGCAAAAAGACTGCAACGTCTGCTTCTTACCAAAGACATTGCAAAAACGTTCAAAAAGGGATTTTGAAGATTACCATTTTAAATCGGCACCAGGTAACTTTGCCTTTTGGCAACCCTGAGTGGCGGCTAGAGATAACTTTGAATTTCCAAAACTTTGGATGGATTTCATCTCCAGGAAATCATGAAATGTGATTATAATGTGTAACTGCACGTTCCTCAGACCTAAATTTTGATCAAGAGTGTGAGAGAGAGAGAGAAAAAGGGAGAGACAGACGGTGTGAAATAGTCCATGTGTTTTTGAACTTGTCACCTTCCTGGTTTCCTGTCTGGCTGGAAGAGAGGAGCTGAAATGATAGAGTGAGGCGAGTGAAGATGAGTTAGAGCCACAGGGCAACACGGACCGCTGACACAAGAAAAATGATGGAGAGAGCAGAAAAGAGAGTAAACTCAGATAGTGGAGGGCACTGAAGGGCAGAGGAGTTAACAGAAGAAGGACCAGCATTTAGAGGAGCTCACAGTCAGCATGATTACAATCCCATCTTTATCACACCTTGTTATACCTTCTCTCTTGTCATATCTTCCTCACACCCACTCATTCCTCTCTCTTTCTTTCTTTCTTTCTTTCTTTCTTTCTTCTCCTCTCTTTCCCCTGTCTTCGCTCCTTCCTTCTCTTCCATCCAGAGATGTATTTTGTACGCTCCCTCTTCCCTCCGGCAAGCATCTTTCCCACACCTTTCTTGCGTGTCTGTGTTCTTGTTAAAGGTAAATAGCAGACCTATTTTTGTGGCAGCTTGTGTTTGAAGTGTATTTTGAGGCCTGTTCCACCAGAGAGCTCATGTACCCTTCTGTACTGAACACATCAAGAGTGCGTGTGGGCTCGTTCGTAGCTTGTAAGTTATATTTTCGATACAAGCTTGTTCCACAGAGTTTGCTGCCCTGTGATATTACTTGATATTCTTATATTCAAAACAAGTAATATGCATACATCATGCATACTCTTATGCACAATATGCATACGCTTACTGCCTACTACAACTACAACTATCACTGTTATTACTAATACTACTAATATGAGTAAAAATAACAATGAGCACTACTATTACTACTGCTACTACTAAGAGTCTTTCTAAACACTTGTCAGCATTAAAGTGCATGGCATTAAATTAACAATGTTAAAGGAAAACCATTGAGATAAACTTTATTTGAAAAGTGATACCACATAGCATTAGTAACTAATAGCCGACTCATTACCTAACTGCATTAAGCTGAGTTCTGGCTTCTTACTTGTTAGCTACTGGCTTTGATAAAACAGTTGTATGCATGAGCAATTTATTTTAAAGGTGGAAAAGTATTATGATCAACTTCTTTATTGCCATCCCCGACCCAAGAAATCCTACATATAAATGCAAACTGGTCTTTGAATGCCAATGCGTTTTAAGAAAAGAAAAATAAATATAATGGAGGCATATCTTTTTTTGTTCGCTTGGTTTTGTTAGATTTAGCGGACTCCATTGGAGGTGAAAAAAATAAAGCTCTCCATTGGTTGAAAAACCAGTGGGTGTAATTTCCACTCGAGAGGGAGGTACATGTGCCTGAAAATGAAAATGAAAATTGCTATTTTGTCCTCCCCACTTTTGTGAGGAGATGTCATGTAGTTCTGTCGATGCTGCACAGGCTTTACTGTGACAATTTATCAGGCTAGTGGTTTTCCTATCAAGTCCTCAGAGACCTCCACAGACTTCAGATATTTGTTCAGTTCTAGGGCTTTTATCATTTGTCAACTTCTCTGCAAGGCCTTGACAAGTCAATCAGATGTGCTGCAGGCCAAGAATTAAACATATGTGTGTAATGTCTGTGAGGCTTGTATTGAAAGCCCCTGCAATAGCATGCAGCTTAAACTACTGCTGCTTAAGTGACAGTGAAGATAAACCGAGTCACATGAGGTTGTATAAAAATGTGCTTTTTCTTTTAGGACTTGCTGTTCTGATTTGTTTGCCCTGGAGTGAAATCACACTCCAGGACAAAACATCCTAACATCTCTCACACTGTGAAAGCCAGTCTCAGTTGTTTTTTTTTAAATACCGAAACAAATTTATTGGCTAAATTATTTCTGGATTTGGTTTCATTCTTAGTGTGTATCTCAGAGTTTAAATGTGAATAATATTTAACTCCTAGGCACAGGCTTCACTGTGTTTTACTAAATGTTGTGTGTGCCAGCTTGACCTGTACTTGTGCTGTGTTTCTATTTTCTCTATCTCTACATCAGAGGACCAGAATCATTGACAGACATTGATGTAAAGGTCAGAGTTTTTTCTCCACGATAGTGTGACCTTACTTTGAACGTCCACCACAAAGCTAAAGTTTTTTTTAAGGCTCTGCACCTTTACACACCCTGTTTCAGAGAGGGTACAGCACAAAAAAGGCTGGTACAAACCATTCTACAATGATATGTCTTCTCAGTTTTCCGTTTAAAATACCACAGAACAAGAACATTAAGGAAAGAGAGTCCTTGACCAATAAAGTATTTCTTCCCCTGACATAATGAATATCATCTAAAGGATGCTGCTTTCAGAATCAGAAATACTTTATTGATCCCCGAGGGGAATGTGTGGCTACAATGCAATATATGATTTATGTTTATAAAATAAGGGAAACCCTCTTGCTGAAGTGCACTCTTCCTACACCCTTGAACATATACTGAGCTGCTGTGTATGGCCAGAAATATAGCTATATGTGGTATTCAGTTCAGTTTCTAAACTTGAGGGACTGGATCATTTGGCTTGAACTGCCCATATCAAGCCAAAACAGCTTGTAAAAATATATTGAATCATATGTGAAATGTTAAACAAAGTGATGTATGATTTTGGTATATTTTTCTTTTAATCCTCTCATGAAGTCAAAGCAGACTCAATAAGAGCAGGATTAGATGAAATTGGGAAGTTACAACGAATTCTCATCTCATCTCTTTCATGTCATGCAGGCAACCCAAAACATGAACACCATCCTGCTCACAAATGACCTAAACCCATGCATCATCATGACTTCTGTAAGAATACATAACAGATTCAGAGACAGGAGAACTGTACAGTTCTGTAGATTTTCCATAAATTTCCAGACAAGGCTGCTGATGACATTTCAAACCTAGAAAAATAAGTTAAATGCATTTTTACATGAAGCCACGCCTACTGCCACATCCCCACTTTGTGCAACCAGTGTGAAAAATTTATCAGTTGTCCCTTAACCCATGATCACCAAGTTTCCTGCAAATAAATCCAAACTTTTTCAGATATCATGTCAACAAACAAACAAATAGACAAACAGATGGAACGGGCCAAAATATAACCCTCGTCCAACACAATAATAATATTAATATTGGTTATATTGTATTCAGCACATTTTTATCTGTCTACATACCTTTGGCTCTTTGAAAGCTGTGCACACTGTAAGTATAAACACATGCTGATTAGCTGCTCGCTGTTGTTGGTGGAGAGCTTTACACACAGCAAAGTGCCTGCACAGTTGATGGCAATAACCAGGGATACGAGGCTGAGGTTGAAAATAGCTGGAATTAACCTTTATGTTGAGACAGCAACGTCAGTGTGCCAGTGACGTCAACAATATGTGTTCAGGGTGGCCAATCAAATGTCAAGTATTGCTATTGCCTTGGCTCCGCCCCTGCAACAGTGAGAACTGGCAGTAAAAAGTGTTGTTTTGAGGAAGTGAAGACAGACAGGAAAAGTAATGGGAAATGACCTTTAACTGTGTAAAGGAGCAGTTGAGAATGAAAGACCTTTAAAAACAATATCCAAAGCCTTAGTGCTCACTCTTTCTCCCTGTCCTTCAGAAATGTGTTTGGCATTTTCCTCTCCGCTTCCCTCACACCCTTTCATTTCTCCAGGATGCCGGCACGAGCGGAGCTGTTGAACACTTCCTGCCTGGATTCTCTCACTGTACATCATCCACTTACTGTCAGTCACTCCCCGGTGTTTTATCTCACTGGGAGACGTTTGCCTGTTTTCTTGAATCTCAACAAAGAAATCGTGTCTCAACATTGCCAATTAATCCAATTAAGGAAGATTGGCTGCCAAATTTATGTTAATGTTTCTGTAATTTAAACGCAGAGATCTGAAGGCACTGTGTTTGTGCACAAGGAGAAAACAGATGCAAGACTGTTTTTGTTGTCGTTTTGTGTGCCACTTGGAAAGGAATGGATTGATCTGAATGGAACCAGATGATCCCAAGAAGTGTGGAAAAAAAAATCCAATGCAACAGCTCTGCCATAAATTCTACCTTTTAAAAAAGTTTATAATGTTCAGTTTTTGTTGACACTGTGTAGAATGTGTACATTTAATTCTGTGTGGTCTGAGTGGTGTTTCTCATTTTTTGTCCTCCCCAATTTATATAAATGAGGGGGACAGAATAGTGGAAACACCTCTGAATAAAATGCTGTCCAGTCCAACAGCAGCACTAACTTTGAGCTCAATGGCAAACATAGAAGTGAATGAACACCTCTATTACTGTGACAAAAAGAAAAACCGAGCATTATAGGCAGCAGAAAGGTTAACTTTATGGCACAACAGTTGGATTGGATTGGATTAGATTGCACAGGTGGACCTAATAAAGTGGCCACTGAGTGTATCTTTGAGCAACACATCCCCCGTCAAAGGTGTCTTTTAGTACCACAGAGCTCAGTCTTCTCTTGAGAGCATTTGGCATCCGTCTGAAACTCGAGTACTCCTGGACTTTGGATATCAAGGAATTTCTTTTAAGTTCAAAGGAAGAAATTTCAGCTGCGGTTGCATTTTCATAGCATCTGGGCAGGACACAGAGCACTGGTGGACATGATGAGGGGAATTCAGCAGATTTCATTCCCAGCCTCATACAGCACTAGAGCCTTGCTCCGAGCTATAGATGCCCTGTTCACACGCGATAAATGAGACAAAAGACCTGAGAGCATACTTTATCTTAACACTGCGATAAATAAAACTCTTGTGTCTTTTGCTCTTGTTATCGCTCTCTCTCTCTCTCTCTCTCTCTCTCTCTCACTTGTTTCACCGCTCTCATGCATTCAACATTTTCTCCTTTGCTCAAATTTTGATGCCGCGATGTTTGAAGAATAACTGGAAAGATTTGGCTTTAATGACTTTTCCAGATGAATAACTCTATGCTGATCGCTCTTTCCAGAAAAGGCAAAACCCCCAAATTTGACTCAATTTGATCAGTAATGGAAGTAAAGGCCCTGAGAAAACGATTATGTTTTTATGATCCGGTGGGGTTTTTATCACTTATTTAGTCTGATGAGCTTGGCTGGAGACTCTGGCTGAACTGTGACAGACAGAACCTCAATGGAGACTCATATTCTCCCTTTCACTTCACACACACACACACACACACACACACTCACATAAAACCCAATGGGTTCAGACTGACCCCTCATGTAAATCAATTTACGATATTTCTTTTAGCGCCGCTGCTCTGATTATGCTTGAAACCATTTTTTTCCCTCACAGTTGCATACAAACACACACTGACACAGTCTATCTCTAGCTCTCTCTTTTATACTCTCTCTCTCTCTCTCTCTCTCTCACTTTCTTTCGCTCTATGGATTTTTATTACCTCTCCGGAGTTTCTCTCCACAGTGCCCCATAAGCGTTTCCTCTAATTGTGTTTTTCATTAGGATTTCACCATGCTGTGTTTAATAAATCTGTCACAGCTGTGTGTGTCCCAAAAACTAAACCACAGCATCTCATTGCTTCAGCCACTGTATCTTGTTCGAGGAGGACCGGCTGATGACACTGCAGCATGCCGTATAATATGATATTTCTGAGAGGCCATTCAGTCAGCACAGCTCCATACAGAAACAGTGAATATAATGAATTTTTTAGCCGAGGCCAATCCACAGGGAAGTGAGCAGATGACTTTGATGTGTGTGTGTGTTTGTGTGTGTTTTAGTTACAAGTCTGAGTCACGTTCAGCTGGTTTTCCCTGTCATGTTGAGGAAGATGAAACTATTGTCACATCTCTTTCTCTCTCTCTCTTTCATCCTCTCTTTGTCTTTTCCTTCCACCTCCTCTCAGTGTCACGCAAACATGTTCAAAGTGGCCCTTGGATTTCTGGTTTCTCTCTGGGTCGGTGAAGGACGGACAGTCTATTAGGATCACACACCGCGGACAAACGTGACCGTAACTTGTATCTAAAAATCTATCCGGCTAAAAAGTCAACAACGACAACAACAACAGTTCCCGCTTCGATGCATTTCATCTTTTATTTATCGAGGACTGATCTGGTGTGCTGAGAATAGACCAAAATCAGCAGGATATCGCCACAACAAAGAGCTTATTTCTGGGTGGACCGCACTGGACGCCTATCATCTGACCAGCACTGAGGGGGTGGACACTTGTGAGAGCTGTAAATACCCATATTCTTTAGTATTAATATACTAAATGACAAGCCAGACATTCCTACTGTGCAACTTGGACTCACTAAAGTCTGAACACAAAATCATCGAAGCAAGACAATCATTTCAAACATAAAAAAATCAAATTAATAAAAAATAAATTTGCACAGTCGACACATTAAGGGTAAGATAGCAGACTATCCTTATTTATATGTAGGAAAATGGGATTGTCTTCGTGGGGGTTGGAATTATATATACAGCAATTATTATAATTTTATATAGTCTATGAAAAATAACATTACTCTCCTGAAAGAAATTGCCTGCTGCACACTTGATCATGGATGGTTGATTTACTGCCACCCACTCCTCAGTGGATGATAACAACCCAACTTGTATCTGGGTTCCCTCTGCGTCCTCACACTCTTTTGGTTTGGTTTAGACGACATGCAGCTGGGAACCGGGAATATAAACCAGTTTCAAGCTGCATGGCAACCAGCAAGACGTTAGTACATTTTACTGCTCACTGAGATGAACTCCATCCACCGCTGACTGGATGTCAGCTATCCACAGGCACTGATTCTGATTTGTCCTTGAACTTTAAAATTCTCTGCGCAGAGCGATGCAAATTACTACGGCGCTGGTCGCTGCAAGAATTGGGAGGATGATACGGGTAGCGGGGACTGAGCACATCTCCTCACTGCACAGTAGGTCTATCATCATGGACAGTTTAGGGTTAAATAGAAACCCCCTCTCACTTCAGTGTCACTTAGTGTCCATCAACAGAATAAACACCCACTAAAGTGCACTTACACGCCTATTTTAATTATTCCCCTTTTGAAAATGGATACTTCTCTTTGTACTGATTATGTATTTATATTTGAATAATGATGAATTGTTTCGTATGCATAGACAGTGTTTGTATTTTATGGAATGTATTACAGTATTGTAGTAATTTGCACCTGATGTGACTGGTGTAGCACAACCACACCTGTTGGGAGTTTGAAATCGAAACTGTGTTGAAATGCATTGTTGGCTTTTTTTGTAATTGAACTTGGGATAGAAGAGAACGGCTGGCCTGACTAGGTGGGCTCTAATTTGGTGTATATAAAGCAGGCAGATATATTGACGATCAAAATGTGCGATGTTCCATACATAGCCACCTCAAGGGAGTAAAATATACTGGGATCAACATTATTATGACAAGCTCCTGTGCATTGGCTAGACGGGAGCTTGACCTTGGCCACCACTCAGCCTTTGGAGCCAGGTTACTATGGAGACGGTGGTACGCCTCAGCTGGAGGGGTTAATGATCAACTTCTTTTTACAGCTCGACTACTTCCTAATGAGCTATTAATGCTGCAATTGGGCCGCAGCCAGGGGTATGCAAAGAGGATAGTGGATGTGGAAAGTGGCGTGTTTGCGATGCCACTGACTCGCTTTCTCGCTACCGCTTACCTGCAAACGTCCTGCTTTCATTCAGGCATCGCCGCCTGTCCCGGCTTGACAGCAAGCAAGGACAAGCTGCAAAGAGCATGCTGGTGTGTGCCTTTGTGGGCTTGCACGTACACACACACACACACACACACACACACATAAATAGCCAGTGTCTAAGGCCTCTGAGGAAAAGGAGCTTGATTATTAGTTCTATTCCAAGATCCATGATTAAAGAGGGTTGGAGAGACTTGCTGATTACTCTGTGTGTTTGTGCCCTTGTTGTGTGTGAGAGAGAGAAGGAGGGAGAAAGAGAGAGAGAGAGAGAGAGAGAGAGAGAGAGAGAGAGAGAGAGAGAGAGAGAGAGGGTTTTCTCTG
>OMLB01019623.1:51063-64869 GCA_900302555.1 Myripristis jacobus
TTTAAAACCAGTCAGCCAGAGTGTGAGGGCCGGAGGTTATCAAAGTGTCTGACTGATTTATCATGATAGCTTGTATGTTGGTCTGTGTGTTCCCCTGTATATCAAACATAAAACTCCAAACTTTCATTAATTTTCCCCGTGAAAACAGAACAAATTTGGGTAGAAAAAGCAAGACATCCAAGTGAACATGTCAAAGAGGCATAGTAGCAGCTAATGATCCACTTAGCGCTGAAGCTTCACACTCACTTTTACCTCCAGCTTTCTGAATGACCAAAAAAAAAAAAAAAAGCTTTTCATCCAAAGAAGGAAGGCTCTTAGTCTCAAGATAGGGCTGCTGACTCAGAGTGCAATGTCCCTTGACTTTAACACAAGGCATGCAAGAACTCACATACACATACACACACACGCACACACACACTCTATTGCCCAGTTGCTTCCCTGAGTCACTGCTATAGGATTGGACAAAAAGCTGCTCAACTTCTGTCTCCCCCGATTTCTTTCCTTCTTGTTACTTTTGGTTGTGTTTTGTTGTGGGTATTCCTAACCCTTAATATACTGATTTACATATTCCAAATATAAAATATACGGTGAGTCATAAAATAATCCTTTACTGCAGGAGCAACCGGCCCACATATGGAAAACGATGGCGACCAGTTGGACTGTCTTTTAGCATTAAAGGCTGTCTCATTTTTACTGGTGAGGCAGCAGAGGCGGCTAGTAGCTCCATCTGCTACAAAACAGTTTCTGTTCTGCTGTTTCTGTATGTGGTCCGGCTAAGGTACACTGATTTTAAACCAGTTTAACGCTACGTGACAGTGACAACCTATCATCTTTGTATTTGTACAAAAAATTATAGTTGTATGAGACATGACGAAGGCCTCCACACACTGCATGATCCCATCTGACAGTAAATGTGACTGGTAAATCTTTCAGACAGCTCATTATTTTATGTAGCAGGCACACTGTGAGGCACACTGATCAACAATGAATATTCATGAGCGCCATACCACTGAGTGACACTATCTCCCCTTCCCAAAGTGAACCCTGGGTTTTATATGATTCCTGTTTTGCGAACATGCTGCGACTGTGGAGCGTCTGAAATGGCTTTGACAATTTGACTCCAGGTATAAGGTGTTGGACCGCCGCGGAAATCACAGCAGGTTTTTCCATCTGCAGGAACTGTCAGATATGATTTACGGCGGAATGGAGTTTGTGTGTAAGTCTGTGTGTGTGTGTGTGTGTGTGAGTGTGTGCATGTGTTTGTGTGCATATGAGGCCAGCCTATAATTAAATACTATGTCACATTTTGATGTACACCTGGGTGGAAACAATTCATCTCCCATGTTTGTGTGTGTTTTCGTGTGTGTTCGCTCCAGGTACCCAGTTCTGGTGTCTTCTGGATATTGTGCCCATTAAAAATGAGAAGGGCGAGGTGGTTCTCTTCCTGGTGTCTCACAAAGACATCACTGACAACAAGAAGGACCAGGACCCCGAGCAGGGACCCGACACAGGTCAGCCCATATGAATAATAACCTGCTTATACCTCCGAAAAAGCGATGACTCAAGCTTGTGTTTTGAAAGAAGGGCAGCAAAAGAAAGATTTTGTTCTCATCTAAAATGGATTGAGCCAGTGTATTCTCCACGGGCCGTTGGGCTGACGGACTACAGAGAGAACAGACGGCTGTCATTTTATGGATGGCTGGTCTGAGTTTTGACATATGCCACAAGTCGAAACTTTTATTGCATCCCTGTTCAATCCCTCCAAAAAAAAAGTATGCTGCAAAACACCTCACTTACAGGACTTAAAAAGTAAGGCCCCAAGCCAGATCAGTGCACCTTGTAAATAAATTTATTTTTCCAATGGCTGCATAGTCAATTCATCTTCTTCAAAAGCTGGCATTGTGCCCATAGCCCTTAATAAGGCTAAGGGCACAATGCCAGCGCAGGTTGAATTCATACCAAGCTAACTTGACAGTTCATGTGTATTTCAATATTCACACCAGAAGCCCCGTGGAGAAGAGCAGAGGAGAGAAACAGAATAATCAAGACTCCTGTGACGAAGTGGAGTGTTCATAAATGTGGGTTTTCTTTATGAAATTAGCTTCTGGAGCCACTTTGCACAGTGCTTCATCCTGTCAGAGAGCACTTGTTTGAAATCACTCACCTAATCGACCAGACATTTTCATTTGACTGAATATCCCATCGACGTACAGCTGGAATGATTCAAAAACTGCCTTTGTTTCACAATCCACATGAGTTATTACACTTTAAACTCAAACCAGCTGAATTGCTGTACGGACCACAGTGGACAGAGGGCAAACAAACAGCTGAGGGACTGTGTTGCTGTTGGTTTGTCTTCTGGAGAGGGAAGAGAGAGAAAAAGGAAGCAGGATGTGTTGTAAAGAGGGTCAGTAATGGAGGGTTTGCCTCTATTACTGACCTTACTGTATCTGCTGATACACATGCAAATTGTCATGGTGCTATATAAGCTTTTTGGCAAGTTATATGAGAAAGTCAGTGGAGCTAAGATCTCTGGACCAGAATTTGTAATAAATGTATGACAAACAGACAAACTGACCCACACCGATTCATAGCCCACCTCTCAGATTTCATAGGGCAAGGAACCAAAAAAAAAAAAAAAGGGGGTCAGAAAAAAATTCCTCCAAAACCCCAACAGCCAATAGGCGTGCCAAGTGAGTAATTATCCAATCCAATCCAATCAAATCAAATCCAGTCAGGTCAAATGAAATCAAGTCAAATCTAATCACAACAAAAGGCAATCACTTCTTCTCCCCCCTTGACTAACCTTTCTGCAAAGCTTTGTTTCAGTTAATTCATAATTTCTTCATAGTCTGTCCTATTCTGAAATATACTCAAACAGACATGATGGGGCAACAAAATAAACCGTGTCCAACTCTGGTGATGAGAAGAAATAAAGTGGAGCCTGTGAGCTGTTTCAGGCACTCGACAGACAAATTGAGCGGCACTGTGGATGTGTGTGTTGCCTTCACTGTTGCATGGTCTGTCTAAGCTGTCAAGCCCAGCTGCCTCTTGTCTGCCGCTGCTGCCACCCTGCCACCAGCCCGGCGTCCACCTGTGGGGTCTTTTTTCTTAAGGTCCCCCATGGAGGACGGTTGCATTAACCTCGCCCCGCTCTTGCTTGTGCTGGCATTAAGTCGTATTTCGCAGATAATGACACAAAACAGAGCCTTGACACCAAAATGAAATCTATATCAGCATTTATTCTGACGCAAAGTCTCCCATTCAGCATGTGAGATGAGTGACTGAGCTAACCTTCAGCTAAATTAACCAGCATCAAATGTGAAAGGAAGAAAAGAAAGAGACAAAAAAAAAGAAAGAAACAGCAGGTTTGGTGAAGAAAGAAAATACAAAGGGGGGAAGAAAGGTTTTGTTATTCTGGATGAGATGAGTTGACATGAGGTGAAGTTAATATAAAGGGCCACTGTAATAATTTTTGCCTGCCGCTGTTTCCCCACATGAGTCTCTGATGACTCTGAAAGACGTCTGGCACTCGGCACAGTGTGGTGCACCGTCTGAAACAAGAAATGGGAGAGGTGGAGAGGGAGCGAGTAAAAATGAAGAGAGACACGAGGGCAGAGCAGTAACCATGGCAAGGTAGAGAGATGAAGTGAGAGAGAGAGAGAACAATACAACTCAGTGAAAACTATACAATCATACTACACAAACATAAACCTATAAAATATGCACCACATCTAAAAGGTAAGGTATCGCTTTATTTGGATATTCCAGTGTTGATACTAAACTGTGACAAAAAGTAGGTGTTAAAGGAAATATACATTGCCTATTTCCTGCATGTCTTCAAACAATGTAGACTGGGAAAACCACACTGGGATAGACCCTCCTCCTCTCCTCTTCCTCCTCCTCCTCCTCCTCCTCCTTGTCCCATTGGCTCTGTTAACTTTTGTTTTCCAATTTATTTCTGTGTGATCTGCTTCAGACAGACGAAAACACCAAGCGCCGTTTTTAGAACAGCAGCCTAGCAACTAAAATTCTCGCTACGGAAAACTTTTAAATCATATAACCTTAAATCTCCTTTAGTCGACACCCATCTTTGGGCTTTTTTCGGTGGAGTTTTGTGGTGATTGATCCATGGGGTTGACCACACAGTTTTCGGCCCACCCTTGATGATTTTTGAGCTGTTCAGATACAAATACTGAGTCTGCTTTCATAAACACCACTTTTTTTTTTTTTTTTTTTTTTTTTTTGGCTTACCCTTTAATACTAATGAGCTTCTGCTTGCCAGAACTTTCTCCCAGGGAAGGGTCTGGCAATCGAGACTGTAGACCATGTAACCAAAACTCTAACTGTAATCATGATCCCATGTTGAAACCTTAAACCCAGCCCACCGTCAAAATCACTAGACTTTTATTTGATTATTATTTGTCAGCATTGGACTGTCCAAATGAAACATGGCAACCGATTCATCCCCCTGACACTACACCTTGTGGTACTACTGACCTGGAGAATACTGAAAAGCAGAGTAACTGGTGTGCATCATGTTTCTTCTGTCATCTGTCATCATGTCACTCTGTCATTGGATCATCTCTGACAGACTAAGAATAGCATGTGCCTATGTATGGGTTTAATACCCCTTGGTCATAACTCTCTCTGACCAATTTTTAACCCTAAACCCAACCCACATCCCACATCAGTAGACTTTTACTAGGTTGTAAGGTGAGTTTCAGCATTGGACCGTGCAGATAAAATGGCATCGGTGAAGCCCTGTTCCTTTAACTTCACAGCAAAGCAGGCCATTTACAGCAATAAAGAGATTTTTTATGTATAATCAGCTTGAAGTAACAGGCAAAACCTTGCATGACTTGCCAACACCGGTACCAAAAAGCTCCTATCAGCCTCCAGTGACCCTGAGTTCAGCCTTTTATCCTTCCCACTCAGCCTGGCCTGCCTTGGGATGTTGTTCAGCAGATAAAATTTTCACCACCAGTGTGTACCTGGGCTCCCCTGTGTAAAGCACCCTGGAGAAAGTTGTGTCTAAAGCTCTACACCAGCCCTGAACCACCTCTAGCAAAACCTCCCAGCCTTGAAAACTGTCAAAACAGATGCTGTGTTTCACATTCCCCGCAGTAAATACACTCCTCTCGTATTGCTGAATCAAGCTGTGCTACGTCTGTTAGTTGCATCGGCCCCATGATAAATCAGCAGAGAGGGAGAGAGAGAGAGCTTGTGTTTTCCAATACAGTGTGTCTGAAACATTTGAGATCCACCCTAGATGCGGCGAACAAATCAAATTTCCTGACCGAGAATGAAAGTGAATTCAGTTAAAGGGGTGGGGACATGCCATGACATTGTATCACGGACAAACGGGAAGATTCATCATAGGAAATGTAAAGTGGAAGAGGAGAGAGAGACGGGGGAAGGATCCTTTGTCTGAATGAGAGCCTAATGGCCACAGCGACTCCCCTAATCCTCAGGCCTCGGTGGGATCAATAGCTGTGTTTGTGTTTAAGCCAAGTCCTTTCTCGCCTGTTTACCTGATCTTATCCTCCATTATCGACTCAAGTCACAAAAGAAAGCGGGTGCCATGAATTTTCAGTGATGTGATTCCAGCTGGTTATTGCTTCATTGAAGAAAAAATAAAATAAAGCAACACACACGCTCACACATACATACACATACACACACACACACACACAAAGGAATTAGCTCCAAAAAAATGAAAATTTGGTTATTTGTACCACACACAGCGGGTTTGCTACTAGTGCTCCATACTAGCCTTCTCAAAAACAGCTGAAGTGGCCAGGAACAGGTCCTTCAGACTTTCAAAAAGGGCAGAAAATGACCATGAAATGACTCCACCTCGCAGAGCATAATTCAAGTGCTCTGAAGCCAAATGATTGCACTTTGGGCCCAAAAGTCCAATATTTTCCTGGACTTTATGCACTTTCTCTGCACTAAGCCAGCTGTGCATGCTGTTGGAGATATTATAATTATAATATTTCCAACAGTATTTGAAATATTGGTATTACAGGAAGGGCAGCACACTTGATAATTACAAATGGGAAAGTCAAAGTCAAAATGATACCCAAGATGAATCCCAAGATGTGACACTGTTTGTTTTTTTGGTTTGTTTGTTTGGTTTTTTAGGGATCATGCATATGCAATGTCTTTTAGAATCTTTTATCAAGTTTATTACTTGATAATAAATGCAGAAAGCAGTGAAATCTCTCTATGCTGGAAGAGACCAGCGTGAGAAACATTTAGAGGATTAGTGATACGCTCATTCAAATTCTCAACCTGTGGTCTGGGGCCCGGCACGTTTCCATCTCTCCCCCAGATGAGGAGACAGGACTGGAGGTGCATCAGGTCACCCGCCCGCCAGGCTTCAATGCCAACCGGCGCCGCAGCCGAGCGGTCCTCTATCACCTGTCAGGACACCTGCAGAAACAAGACAAGAGCAAGCTCAAGATCAACAATGTGAGTTTATCTACATTCATTTGCATTTGTTTTAATCAATATAGAGAGCTGCTTTCTCCCCTCAAGCAATGAGATGGACCTAAGAGACGTATTCTGATAACACTAGTAAATGGTGATAGCTGGTTTCAGATACACACAATGGCACACACACCCACACACACACACCAGAGGACAATTTGACTGTCAAACCATGCCACAAGGACAATGTGTGACCTGAGAGGAATCTGATAGCATCCAAATAATTAAACCCCCAATGAAACATGCGCACAACTGCAGGCACACACACAAGACACACACAATGCTACACCCATGCACCAACACAGACAAACACACACACACACACACACGAAGAAACCTTCACATCAGAAGTCATGATCACAGGATTATCACTGTAAACTGTGTTGCTGAGATTTGATCAGAGGGATTAGGAGGAAGCTGTTAGCTCAGGTACACTGATCAATACTGTGTGTACGAAGCAGGCAGCAGGTCCACAGAAACCGGGTCACAGGAACAAGCTGGCCGTGCGCTTCTGGTGCGCACAGCATAAGCCCGCTGCAGTGCAGTGGCCAGGACGCACAGCGACAGATGGTATGAAGGTCACCTGGAGAATGCAGACTCCTGTTTGACTTTCAGGCTGAAGCAGCTTTGCATTTTGCTGATTTGTGCAATAAAACAGGTGGTTTCTGCAGTAAAACCAGTTTAATGTCCACTTATTCAGTGATGATGAATCTTTGTGGGAGCAATTATCTATATGTCTTTCAGTAAATGGACTGCATTTCTAGAGCATGTTTCCAGTCTACCATCTACTCAAAGCGATTTTACAATGCATGCCTCACACTCATCCATTAACACACTGATGGCGCCATACAAGGTGCCAAGATGCCACCTGCCATCAGAAGCAGCTAGGGGATCGCTTTCTTTCACTTTCACTTTCAAATTAGGAATCTTCTGCTCTATCTCCTGAGTCACATCACCAATCCTGAGCCATGATACTGTGATGATATGGTGATTTGAGATATTGGGATACACAATTTTGCCATCTAAGCTGATATTAACCACTTATTCATTTAAAAAGTCTGAGAAAAGTAGGCATGAAAGATTTTTAGGTAAATTATTTCAAAATTATAGTTCTGTTTGACATTAGACCTGACATTACCATTTAGTTGAGTGGGATGAGCATTCATTTGATTGTTTAACATGTGATTTTTCAAACTTGACTCCTTATGAGATCTATATTGATATAGAGCAAAACTATCGTATTGTGATGTTGATTATAATCATATTGCCCAGTGAATGAGTGAATGTATGCTTCACCCTTAGTTTAATTCTAATGGCAATGGATTGTAATGTAACTGGATTTCTGTCACATTTTCCTACTCAGGTTGTCCTCCTTTGTGTATGCATTTGTGTTTGTGAGTGTGCAGAGACACAAAGAAATGTGCAAAGTGAAAGAACAAAAATTAAGAAAGAGAGAGCGGTGTTCACATCTGCATCCCTGTTGTCCAAACCCAGAACATGTTTGGCGAGAAGCCTCCGATCCCGGAGTACAAGGTAGCAGCCATTCAGAAATCCCGCTTCATCCTGCTCCACTATGGGACTTTCAAGGCGGGCTGGGATTGGCTGATCCTGCTGGCGACCTTCTACGTGGCCGTCACCGTGCCGTATAACGTGTGTTTCACGGTGGTGGGAGGGCGGGACGAGGGGAGCAGCAGCGCCCCGCGGAGCCCACCCAGTGTCAGTGACATCCTGGTGGAGATCCTGTTCATGTTAGGTAATGCACTGTCAGTCCTGATCTGCATGAGGCACTTAAACATTTCTTCTGGGAGGAGGTTTAAATCTAAAGCCAGTTAACAACCTCTCAAGCCTTCATTGACTCTTGTTGACACTCTTTTTTTTTTTTTTGTAAATGCCTGCTTAATTGCATCCAACACTATTACTGTGTTGTCTGCAGTCAGATACACCTGGCAGCATTAGTATTAGGGAGAGTGAAGCTAAATACAGTAATTAATGAGGCTAAATAGCAAAGACTGGCTGTTTCTCTGATGAAACTGTGTGTTTCTCTGTCTGACGGGCACATCACCAAAGTTTCAGTTGGAGTTTTAATGATGCAAACACAGCACTGAAGGGCTATGAGCCGTTCACAACAGACATCATATCTGCTAGTTAATTCATTTCTTAGAAAACAATCAGCCCCTTTGTCCCCAGTCTTGTTCATCTAACTGTAGGAAAGTTCTGTGAGTGCTCTTCAATGGACAATTTCCCCTTAATGGATTGGAGTGAATATGAACCCATCATCAATAAACCTGTGCAATGAAATTATATGAGCCACCCATAGTTAAATGGCTGATTCCTGTCAGCTGATAGCCCATTTGTTACGACTAATAGGCCCGCCTGTTTATCAATATATTCATTCAGCCCGCAATATTGGATCCAAATGAGCCATCTAAGGCTTCCAATTGTATTAACTCATTTCGGGTAATTAGCAGCCCTCCATCAATGAATTGTATTCTACCAGAGAAGACCAGCAACACACAATGCTTGGTTTTGAGCATCAGCTTAAAGGTCAGCATCAATACAGTCGAACAGCTTATCAACATTTGTTCATATAGTTGAAGTAAAACTTTTCTTGGTTTCACAACTGCACTTCACTGTATGCAAATAGCATTTTGTTTAGCCTTGCTCACATCTCCCAGCTTGTTATCAGCAGGTAATTAATCACTTCAATTAATTAAAATGACTCAGTCGGTGAGTCAATGTCTATCCCTTGCTGTATAGGCTGTACACAGCGGTGTGATTGCCAAGTAATATATTGCTGGCTGAAAACCTTGTAACTCTGAGTTTGGTGATTTTCATGTTTAGTGGTAGAATGTGTCAAAATGTTTTGCCCTAACTTTGGATAAACTGAAGCATCTACAAGGAGCTTAAGTCCCTTGTTGGCCCCCTTATTAGTCCATGTAAAACGTACAATTTGGAGATATTAGGTTTTCACCCGACAATCACAAAATAATCTCCATATTTGCAACAACTGATTTTTCGCTGTAAGAGAGCTGAAGACAAAGTTAAAGTTAAAGTTAAACAGTCTTATTTACGTTTGAAAGGCTCAATCAGTAATGTGAACATCTATCCTGGTGACAAGCACAGAGCCCATGGACCTGAAACTAAAATAAGGCTTATGCTGCATTCATTTCAACTCAGAACTCATTAAAAACAAAGTCCAACTTGTGACAAAAAAATTAAATGAACGATCACCCAACTGAAAAGATACCTGAATTTCCAACTTGCAATTCTGACAAGTTGGAAACTATCTATTCAGGACTCTCTCTGATTTCAGCTCAGTTTCAGCTGAGTGCGCTCACTTTTCTGCTTGTAGACATCCATTTTTTTACCCAAGTTGACTCCATTGGTCAGTAGTTTACAAATCATAAAAATCCAAGTTTCAAGCTCCAAGTTTCAGGCACCATGTTGCTAACTCCTGCTGTTTGCTGTTGTTGTGCTCCCCTGCAGACATAGTGCTGAACTTTCGAACCACCTTTGTGAGCACGTCGGGTCAGGTGGTGTACGACGCCCGCTCCATCTGCGTTCACTACGTCACGACCTGGCTCTTTGTTGACCTCATCGCTGCCCTGCCCTTTGACCTGCTGTATGCTTTCAATGTCAGCGTGGTGAGTCTCCCTGTGTGTGGAAATGTCACAAGTCACAGTGTGGGATATACTGACAATGTGCTTACCAACTTATTCCACTTTATCCACCTTTGAAAGTACCTAAGAAAGAAAGCAGTGGTGATATACTCAATCCCTCACATTACTTTTCCACAGTAACAGACCAATGGCAGGGTGCCAAGCTTTGAGAAAGGGGAAAAATGAATGCATAATGACATAAGCTCCCTTGTGGATTTATTATATCAGTGCCTCAACCAAACTGCTATTCATCAGGTAAACAAGTGGCACAGAGCCAAGGTTTCTAAACATAGCTGATGTGAGTGCACAAACTGCAGGGTCTAATTCATCATTATTTTCATGACCAGAATGCTGAAAAATTATGAACTGCTGGTTTCAGTTCCAACATTCAGGCAAACGACTCATTAAACTTTCATTTGCAGTTGAAATATTTCTGAGTGCCACTCAAGAAAATACATTTGAATAAAAGTATTCTTGCAAAATCATTGATGGCACAGAGCTGAACAAATTATGTCACTTTTTTAAAGAATATTGTGTAATTTAAGTCCTTAGTTGACACAATGATAGCAATTTTGAGGAATAGTTCCTGTATATCTTAGAGAAATTAAATTATTAACTTACGTAACTACTTTTGTCTTGGTTCGATGGAAGTTTGGAAAGGAACTCTGTGTACTGAATCTCTCTTTTTTTTTGTTTCACCTGATTAATGAGGCACTGTCTGTGAACTGGTGTGGGTTTGTTTACCTGTGCAGTACTTTGGGGTCCACCTGTTGAAGACGGTGCGGCTGCTTCGGCTGCTGCGGCTGCTGCAGAAGCTGGAGCGCTACTCTCAGTACAGCGCTGTGGTCCTGACTCTGCTCATGTCCATGTTCGCCCTGCTGGCCCACTGGATGGCCTGTGTCTGGTACTTCATAGGCCGAAGAGAGCTCGAAAGCCCCGGCTCCTGGGATATTGGTTAGTACGCACATGCTTGTGTATATGTGTCCGTAGAGGCACGTATGTACAACATATATTCTTGATATTCTGCAAGGACTTAATTAGTCATTTACAGCTGAAATGTTATGAAGGTCAAGGTCAATGTTCTCACTATGTATTATGTATGATTCAAGGGGCACTAGGCAGCAAAAAGCAGTAAGAAGTTACTGTTTGAATTTTAAAGACTTAAAAACCCATAGATCAAATATATTGACATCAGTAAGCTGCACACTCCTAAGATCTAACTGTCTTTCACAGCTGTCTATGGATGGAGCTTTTCCGCTATATTTCAATATATTTCACCCATAATCTTTGATTTTGTCACTTCATGTTTGTGGAGTGAATTTCCTGTCAGTGTGCATACCACGTGCCATAATTTCATTTGGGAATGAAGAGGAAAATATTTCAGTTAAAGAGGATGGGTTGATCTGCTTCTCCACTCAGTGATTTAGCCTAAGATGGATTTGTGCATGAAGATTCTTGTGTAGTACAACTTTTATCGCACATCTTGTCTGGTTTACGTCTCGACTGTTACCTTACGTTAACTTACTTGTTAACTTACGTTACGACTGATGTAGTGTCAGCCTTCAGCACAATCGGTGTTTTCAATAAGTTGCAAAATTGTTGATATTCTACAAGCATCTTTTATTGGAAAATCTCAAATTCTCCCAGTGACATAAAACCCAGGCGTAAGGTCTAGTGATCTTACAAACACATACAAACAAACTCACAGACAATTTCCTAGAGAGCAAGCTTTTTATCCCTTTGACTGTGAACTTTAGCTAAGATCAGTCTCAGACTGTGTTGTCTCTCCCTCTTTCATTTGAACCTACCTAGACACACACAAACACAAATACACAAGCATGCTCCTGTTTATTTGTAAAGCCAGACTGTCTCCATGAAGAAAATGAGGTGTTGCATTTTCCTATAAGATTTGTACATTTTTGAATCTAAAAGTACCCATAAAATCTACTTTTATTATTTGACTTTTGCAAACAAATACAGTTTTGCAAACTCTCTCTTTTTATCTCCAGTTCTCAGTCATCATTCTGTTTGTCATTCTTTCTCTCTCTCTCTCTCTCTCTTTCTCTCCATTGATTTGTGCTGAACCACCTGGCATTATCTTTCCAGCTAACCACGTAATGAGAGACAGTATCGCTCCAGTCAGCACGTTGTCGGTCCCTCAATTTACTATTCAGACAGACGGGGGAATCCTGGGGACAAATGAGACAAGTCTGACCTTTCTATGTAATCAACTAACATCCACAGTGGAAGTGTGATAGCAGCATATACATAACCTCAGCTGCATTGTGTTTGTGTTTGTGTGTGTGTGTGTGTGTGTGTGTGTGTGTGTGTGTGTGTGTGTCTGTCAATTTGTTGATGCTTGGGACAGCCACAGAGTCTTTTGTCTGCAGGCATATTAATAATTCAAGGGCGGTGTCACACTGGCTGTACCCTTAGTCCCTCCTGGAACTATACTCAGGTCACACACACACATACACACCGCTAAAGTAAACAAAAATACACAGAGTTATCTTAAGAAAACAGGATGGAGGATGCAGTGATGTTGGACTGAAAGAAAAAAAAAGACTTGGAGAGGAGGAGATATATAGGAACAAGAGGTGGCAGAAGAAGAGGTGAAAGAAGACATCGTGGAGGAGCAGGAAGGGTAACAGTGGGAGGAGGTGGATGAGGGAGCAAGACAATGGAGACTGAAGGGAGAAGAGGAGGAAGACAGGAGAGGAAGGAGGAAGTTGGGCAAAATAAGGATATAGTGGTAAACAGGTGCAAGTGTAGCAAGTGAGACAGTGGGAGAAGGAAGAGAGAAATTTGGAAAAGGAGGTAAAGGATGGGAGCCATTGGGGGAAGAAGATGGAGGGAAAGGGGAAAGGAGACAAGTGAGGGAGGAGGACAAAAGGAGACAGTAGAATCAAGATAGGGAAACAGCAGAAGAAGGAGTAAAGAGGAGAGACAGTGGGGAGGGAAGGAAGAAAGGAAAGAAAAAGGAGCAAATGACAGTGGGAAGATGAGGAGGAGGAGGAGGGGGGGAAAGCACACAGTAGATCAGAAGGCCATCCCAGGCCAAAGAGGTAAACAAACATGCAACAGGTCGCATTACAGCCTCTGGAGCCAAGTGGAGGCTCTTAACTGTAAAATGTGCACTTTTCCCTGTCAAAGCTGTGAGCAAACAAGCACGTAAGTGGCTATTCAACCCTGCAAAACCACCTCTGAAGACACACATGCCCATCTGAAACCAGTTCAAGTAACTGATGAATTTATAAAATACTGTTTTTTACAATACCTCGAGGAGAGGAGGGGAGGGGAGAGGAGGAGTTCAGGACCATAGACAGCGACTAAAGGACTTCAGTTGGCCTCAGCAGCAGAACAGAAAATATCAGCACCATGGACAGAGGCAGAGAGGCTACAGGGGAAGAAAAGATCAGCACCATGGACAGAGGCAGAGAGGCTACAGGGGGAGAAAATATCAGCACCATGGACAGAGGCAGAGAGGCTACAGGGGAAGAAAAGATCAGCATCATGGACAAAGGCAGAGAGCCTACAGGGGAAGAAAAGATCAGCACCATGGACAGAGGCAGAGAGGCTACAGGGGCAGGCTGTGCTTTTTCCAACAAAAACGGTAAACAAGGAAGAGTTAACAGGACACAAACACTTAAAG
>OMLB01019627.1:0-10357 GCA_900302555.1 Myripristis jacobus
TGCTGCCCACGCACCCTGACTCCTAATTTTGTCAATATCAAAGTCTGCACTGATGCCCTCTTCCCCCTTTTGCCTGCTCTCCTTCGATGCCTTTTCCCTCTTTTCTCCCCTTGTCTCTTCCCTCTTTGCGTTTACCTGTTCCTCCACTGCGTGTCCTGTCGTCACCCTCACCAGACATCTGGCCCATCTTTCTGCCACCCCCCCTCCTCCGACTCCTCTGCTCCCCTCTGTCCCCTTGCAGGTTGGCTCTAGTCGACACCTTTCCCGATTTGGATGGTTTTGATGAGAATTCCCCACCTCAATCTCCTCTGTTTCCCTACTTAACTCTCCCAGGGGCTTCCTAGATCTGCTCTGACTGACACACGTACTTACTCTGACGTGCTCGCAGACACACACACACACACACACACACAAAACACACAAAATGACTGGATAACGTTCGCTATGTTGCACACCCAGATACGCAGACGGAGGCATATGAGCAAGCACACATGCACGCGCCCGCACACACACTCCCATTTTTCTTTATTGTATCCTTAATGAGGTCTCATCATCTCTTTTCGCTCTCGCTCTCCCTGCCTCTCTCGCTTTCTCTCTCTCTCTGTACTTACTCTCTCTCTTCCGCTCAGTCAAGCTTCATCGTTTTCATTCCAGTGTTAACTGAGGTGTTTGATTAAAACATTTGGTCGGACAAGTGAATGATCCCCTTCTGGAATTGAGATAAAAAAATCATTATGAACTACTCTTTCAGCATCGCTTTGCTAAACACATGCGTACAGAGTCAGTCTCATGCTGCAAAACACATCACTCAATGAACTGAGCACTAAATAGGCCTTTCTGTTATTAAAAGAGCTATAGTTTTCTCTCAAATTTTCATCAGCATTGCATCTTTATGTGTATGCAAGCATATGTGAATGCTCAAATCTATATGCTTGTGTGCTATGGTGCTATGCATAAATGAGGTCAAATTTGAGTGGACACTGGACACTCTTTCATAAAGAATACAATCCTGGGTTAATTACAGGTACGTTGGCCTCACTGTGGAGGAGAAGGCCTCATTATGGAGGAGAGGGGTCTAATGATGGAAGCAAGTCCCTCAGCATGGATAAGTAGACCCAGCAAAGGTCAACCATACAGCTTAAGGAAATGTAAACCATTTATGCTTACCTGGCTTCTTTGTCAAAACCTGAGAAACAGATATATTCTCACATGCCCTTTTTCTCAAAGTGCTGAGCCAGCGCTCCAACAAGGCTGGTTATAGTAGCTGTGGTTGTGTGATGGATGGCCTCTTGATCCTGTTCCAGGTAGAGGTGTAGTCTGCCTCCTCTCAGGAGAGGCTGAATATAGCCAACTATAAACACACTCATAAAAACACACACACCATGTGCTGTAGCTACTGTACACACAGCTGAACTGGCACAACTGAAGGCCTTGCGAATGGAGAGTGCAGTGGTGCAGGTACAAGGTCCTGCACTGTGTATGTGTCCTAAAGGTATATGCCTTGCACAGGGCTGCAGTTACAGCCACCGCATGCAACACTCCCTGTGTGAAGTTCCCTCTCTCTTCCTCTAGCAGTTATCCTGACTCAGCAGAACTGCAGCACCAACATACAGCACTCTGCACTTCCAGCCCATTTTCCCCTCCCATGTCTGTAGTGGGCTGTTGTGTTTGGCTGGGATGTTTATTGCTTCCCAAGGGAACAGCCAAAGAAGTATGGCTACTTTGTGTCTCACTCTTCATTCTGCCTCCTATTTGTCTATCGCTAACAATCTCCCTGCAGAAACATGCATATATTACAACCCCATAAACAGGATGATGTAAACCCCATTCTGTGCCTTATCAATCAGCCAAGAAGCTTCTATTACACTGTTAGTCCTATGTCATTTGGCAAAAGTAATACAAATAGAGCCATATTAGTCAATTAGTGAGCTGAGCTCAGTGAGAGAGGCAGTTAGGTGAATTTTCTTTAATGAACCTAAGAGACACTTGGGAAAAGAGGGCAGAGAAAGAGAGAGATAGAGAAGTAAAAAAGAGACCGAGAGGGAGAGGTTGTAAGGAGCAGGGTCAGATATCACACTGCAGGCTGCAGCTAAAAACAACCATTTTTGGATCGATAGAAGAGTAGAGCAGAGTAAAAGATGAGAAAAGAGAGAGAGAGAGAGAGAGAGAGAGAGAGAGAGAGGAAAAGAAGAAAGAAAGGAAGAATTCAGTTTCCTCTCCTCCACATGGGCATCCCTCACTCTATCAAAATGCTTTGCTATCGATCTGACATAACAACCCTGTGTGCGTATATGTGTGTATATGTGTGTGCTGTAGCTCTTATCAAGCATAACTCTGAACTCCGAACTCAGCGTGTGTGTAAAAGAAAAAGCCTCTCAACCTTGTTGCAGAGAAGAATTTTTTGAAACTCCAAAAACATATCCAAGAACCACCGCATGAGATGTTCTCGAGCTCAACAAAGCGTGATTCAGAGGAAACATTCACCCGTGCAAAAAGCTGTTTTTTTTCCCGTGTGTCCTACATGTTCTTAGCTTATTATCCCTGTGACTGTGTTGTAGACATAGGAGCCATACAGTATATACTATAATCAGTATCAGTTACCAATGGGACACTATGCAGAAAACATAGTCATTATCCCTCATCATTAGATAAGATTTCTCTCAGCTGACACATAATTCCCTCAACCATGAATCAAGATGGCTTTCAAAAAAAAAATTTAAAAATTAAACTTAGTAGTCCCTGGCTTGGGGGGGCATGTGACTCTCCGTCTTATATGAAGCTGCCTCAGTCATTCATCCTCAGTGACTCTTTGAGCACGGCTGTTGACCTTTCACAAAGAGACGAGCTCTTTGCCCCGGCTCCATATGATAAGACAGATAGTTCATGACTGCAGGCTGAAGTGCTGATGGATTTAGCACTGTGAGAGCCATCGCAGAGGAGAGAATTTGCATGCTGGAGTGAATTACGATGTAAGTAGAACCTAGTCATTTACCCTACACTCACCCACACACACACACACACATTATCTCTGTAACTCTCTCACTCTTACTGACTTGTACTCTATCCGCTGATATATGCAACCAAGCAAAATGACAAATTTACATCCCCTTTTTGCCAGGAATTGACACACCATCCATATCATTTCTGTTTTTTTTGTTTGTTTGTTTGTTTTGTTTTTGCTTGTTTTTGATTTTTTTGGTTTTTAACTACCTTTACCTGATCTCCCAGGTCACCCATAAGACACCTGCTAACTGGACTGGGTGGACTAAATCAAATATCATGCTACATCTGTCTGAATATCTCGATATTGAAATAGATTTTTTTTCACAGCAGCCAACTTGACATGAATAGCAGGTAAACACAGGTGTTACTAATGACATTAATTAAGCTTCTGTTCCATTTAGGTCTAACAGAGCCAGGGTCCTGGAAAGGCTCTAGTACATATCCAAGTACCAGAATCTTAACAATTCATCATACCACAGATTAAACCACAGTGAACCACGGTGTAGCATGTGTTCTTCTAATGTGTAATGAATTGTTTAGACTTTAGATTAGGGCAGTGGTTCCCAAACCAGTCCTCCAGGCCCCCTGTCCTGCAGGTTTGTGTTCCAGCTCTACTCTTTGACAACTGACCCAATTAAGGCCCATGCACCTTCATGCACTCCCTGTTCATGTAGATCTGTTTCAACCAATCAGCATGTAGCCCTTAAATGGATCAGGTGTGAGAGAGTAGAGCTGAGACAAAAACCTGCAAGGTGACTGGGTTGGGAACCACTGGATTAGGGGATGCAAAAACACTTGTAAATGACTTATAAATGATTCAGTAATACATTTACACATTGTTTATAACAGATGAGGAACAGGCCTCCTGCGTAATATACATCAACAACTAATCATTTGTAGATGACTTACAACATATCTGTGATATGATTACATAGCAAACCTAATCATTTGCAAACGTGTATTTATGTTTTGCTCATGATTTATTCATCAAAAAGTGTTACCACATTAATTAGTAATTCATTAGTAACATCTGTTTTATCCTGCTGTTTTCTCTCAAAATGGCTGCTTTGAGAGGGTGCAGTGTGGCAATATTGCAAGAATGACTACTGGTGCTTTCTTACTGACACACAAGATTATTGATAAACAATAATTAATCATGTGATATGATGACCACGTAGATTGAGGCAAATAAAAGAACCACGAGAACATTCAAATAGGTTTAAAAAAAAATTATGTTTTTACTGTAATGCAACCTTTAAAACAAGGAAGAGACTTATACCATATCTTGATACTGCAATATCCAAAATCCCAGATAATATCTAGTCTCATATCACAGCACTGATATATTATCAATATATTGCCCAGCCGTACATGCCAATGTCTCCAAGGTGATTCTGTCAGTGATATTGGCTGATTATCACCATTGAATTCCTATACAAATTGAATGAATGAATGAATGAAAGAATGAATGAATGAACTCTCAAATTAAATCATAATGTGTCGCCCTTGATGGACTTAAAAATATGTTAATCTAATTAGAATAAATCCTGAAGGAGATGACAGATCTTTGATGTCACTGAATCAGCTGGTTAGCTCAGCTGCTGGACAGTTCCCCAGCAGACTTCTGGGTGCACTTTGATTTCAGATCTAACATGTTTCGCCAAAACAAGTCACCGTCTTGACTGTAAAGTTGTGTTATAACTACCATATCGAAGCCAGGTATGGTCTGAATGCTCACAGTGGTGGCTGTTTAGCCGTGCCTGTAGGAGCACAGCACAGAGTGGTTTCTTTGTGTTGTGTCAGATTGAAGTGCTCTAACAAGTGCACTCCAGCTGCGATCACCGCCGGCTCTCTATTCTAAAAAAGCACATTGAAGCGTGGGAGTAGAGCATTATGTTGTGTCAATATTTCAGACGGTATGAACCACGGTGGTGTGGTACTGAAGTAAGTGAGTTGAAAGGAGATGTAACTTTGTCTCTGTCTACACACACGCACACACACACACACACACACACACAGTGGCCTGGCCTATAATCGTCCCCATTTAAAATGCTAATTTCCTCTCTCCCGCAGGTGCCTAAACTGTGTTTGAAACTAAATTGCTCGTCATAGCAGGTCAATCTGAGCCTAATGAATTCATCTGCTCATCCATTACACTTACTGTTGCTGAATTATGGACTACAGTTGTGCTGAGTGTTCAAGGGTTTGAAAGCAAAGCCTGTAGCCTTTTCTTACTTCCATTCGCAGTGCAATGAAAAAGTTCTACATCAGCTTGTGGATATTACAGTGTTTGGTATGGATGAAGCCCACACTGTGACCTTGAACCCATGATATCTCTACTAAAAGGAATATTTTGCTTGATGGGGCAGCTTTTTCCATAGGAGGAGAACTACCAGCCAGACCAATAAAGCCGCCTGTCACCAATCTATTGACCAAACTAGCCAGGGGCCAATCACATCATCCCATTTCTGACCTTAAATTCCATCACTGAACAGGGGCGTAGCGGCTGGGCTGGTTAGAGGGCCTTTACAACATGAAATGTTATCTTGATTTAATAAAACTGCATAACAGCAAAGCTGCTTTTAGGTTAAAGGCACTTTCCATACAAATACATCAACACACACACACACACACACACGGAAAGGCAGAGGCAGACAAAGTACTCACACAGGTCATTTTCTAACTCTGCAGCATGCTGTAGTCTAATACATTGCTCAGGATGCACTGAGCAGGATGCATGATCGAGTGGGTGTTTGCTGGACAGACACAACCCACATATACATATACATATACATATACATATACATATACATATACATAAACATGCAGTATATGCATGCAGTATGCATGAACACACACACACATACCACATAATGCTTTGTAAGTAATTCTATTTCTCCCTTGCTAACTCTCTGCTGCAGTCAGTCCCGTAGCCTAAGGCCGTCTTTGTTTCTATCCTAGTGTGCCTGCAACACTGGAGTCCAGCCTGAATTGTTTTCTTTTCCTCACTTCTGTACCTCCTAAAATCTGTAGTGAAGATTCAGACACAGTTTACTCATGATGCTCAGTGTTGTGCCCACCTCCGCAGTACATTTCAACACAAGTGTTGTGAGAGGGAAAGCCTACTACCTCCATTGTTGAACAAGGAAACGTCCTCCCTGCCCATTTAACTTGTGCCATTAATCAATGATTTAGACTACACAGAGAGAGAGAGAGGAACACAGAGAGAGTAAGAGAGTGAGAGAGAGGGACACAGAGAGAGCGAGAGAGAGAGACAGAATTGTACCCCAAACAGAGGAATCACATGTAATGATTGCCAGTGTTGGGAAGGTTACTTTTGAAATGTAATAGCTAATAGGTTACAGACTACTAGTTGCCCTGTTTCATGTAATAAGTAATGTAACTATTTTAATAACTTGAAAAAAGTAATGCAGCTTATTACATTTGATTACTTTTTTGATTACTTTTCTAATATTTGAAACTGGGTAATTCAGCTAAAAAGTCCTAAAAACATGGCAGTGAAAAACAGTACTCAGACTTTTATCAAAAGTTCTTCTATATAACTTGAATTAAGATCATAATGCTTTGTTTTTTAAGGTCAACCATCAAAACAAATCACAGGTCAGTAGGTCACAAACAACAAACTGCACTGACGTTGGTTGGTTGGCTGATCACAGGTGTGGCAGCCTGGTTGCTTAGAGCAGCTGGCATTGATTTGATTGGCAGACGAGAGGCGGTGCAAGTTCAAACAAGAGAACCAATCAAAAACAACACTAACAATTTGAACACAAACTGCCAAATGAATGGAGCCCGTCTAAACGTGGAGACAGCTCTTTGTAAGCCATCCTACCCTTGATGGTGTTGCACTCAAATTTGTCCCAACAGCTTTGCTGGAAATATGCTAAAAGACACACCTGCACAGTGAAAAGATGCAAAGCAACAGAATGAATGTTATATTCTACATATTAGCTTTTTATTGAAAACAATATATTCAGATGTAACTCCTTTGTAATCACCAGTATTTTGATTAGTAACTGTAATTTAGTAATTAGTAATTTAACTGTAATTTTAATTTACTTCTCAGTATCTGTAACATTCATGGCGGCCTGAGAAGGGGGCAAGTGAGAGGGAAGCAATGAGGGAAGGGAAAGGCTGTGATAGAAAGTCCAGCAGAGTATTAGTATGTTGCTGAAATTTTTCCAATTTCACTGTTTCTTCCTCTGAATGTACATCCATGTGTAGTGAAGGGAAAAGGAGGACAGGAAGCAGTAAAGGATGGATGGATGGATGGGTAGATGGGTGGATGGGAGGATGGATGGCAGGACGGGTGGTTTCCAAGAAAGAGATGGATGATGTGAATGTTGTTCCTTACTGTAATGGATCAAAGAGAGCCAAGCCAGTAAGGGGCTGATCTGATGTACGCGGCAGATTTAGAGTTTATCGGCAGCTGTGACGCAAGACTTTATGTTTAGCTATAAATTAGCCCCGCCTTACCATGAGAGGCACCTTGCCCCAGCATCACTACAGGCATGTGAAGGATGGAGCTAATTGCAATCATTCAGCAAGCACTGGGAGGAATGAGAGAGCCCCTCCTCTCTCTAGTCACTTGAAGTGCTCTGTAGTATTTTTCTTCTATATACATGTTTTTGTACGACTGGAATCAGGCTTTATATGGGAATCTAATCGATCAGCACTCTCGGCCACAGCGACAGCTTGGTTGAAGGTTTTGACTTTGTTTCCTCTCAGCCATAATGAGTTAGTAGCTAATGCAACCTGCTGTTATACGTCTGTGAAGTTGTTCTAAGTTGTTGTCCAATACATTCACTGGGATCCATGTGTAGCTTGTGTGTATGTATGTTGATCTGACTTGGAGGCAAAGAGTCACCGCATCCCCGTCACAGCAGTCAGAAAGCACAAGCATGTACATATTCCAGCATGGGGCCATCATCAGCCCTGACTCCCAGCTTGTCTCAGTTCCCTACAGGATAACACAACCTAAACCCACACAGACCAGAGGTGAACCACAGAAACATAGGTATGTTTTTGAAGACTTGCTGACCAAACTCCTACTGTAAAAGATAACCATTTTCCAGATCAGCGATCCTCAGCCTTCACAAATGAACTGCAAAGAGTCAGCGTATTGGTTTTGGTGTGATTTCTACAGCTACAGTGTGTGAAAAAGTGCTGTCTTAACACAGCGAGGCTGCGTTCTCCGTTTCAGCGGGTGAATGTATCATGTTCCCAGAGGAATGAAGCTAATCTAAAATGGTGGATTATGTAAGGGGACCCTTAGCCTGGGCTAATCCTTCTCTCCTGTCTGACAGCCACCCTGTTCTTTGATGATGGGCTTAGACTGGAGATGACGAGGTGTCAGGTGAATGTTGTAGTGAGAGCACCCCTGGGAAAAATTGGAATAATGGTGCTGTTTCACTATCAGGACTGAGAGACTGTGTGAAACCTCACTGGCCTTGCTCAAACTCCTTTGGCATTTGTGTGTTTATGCATGAGTTATTCAGTATATTTAATCTATGTGGAGGAGCCTTTGCCCACACTCTAAGTATACCAATGAGTAAGATAATAAACACATATACAGTTGGGAGGTCGCTCCCAGCAATTTCCACTATATGCGTCTGACCATCTAACCATGCATGCTCGCCCTGTCATTGCTTCTTGCACATTAGCTCATGTTTGCTTGCTAATCGTGCCGATGAGAGTCTTCTGTTTGCGTGTGGATTGAGTGATGGTTAATGGCCGCAACGTTCGTGTCTTTCTGTCTAGTCGACTAAATGGGCTGGGCATGCTGGCATGTTCTATGCATGGGTGTGTTCGGGTTTCTGTGTATGGGCATGTGTGTGGGAGAAGGACATTGAGGGAAACAAGAAAGGAGAGAGAATTCATCTGATTTTCAATTGACAGACTACATCTGATATTTTTGTAATTGTCAGATACATCTGATGATGAGTTTGTGTGCATTGTGTGTGGAGAATGATGGGATTTCCCGTTGTAATCACCCGGCTGAGTCTGACAATGAGATAATCGGACAGTCTCCCCTCTCTCTTCGCTGAGCCCTCCCTCCTTCCCTTCAGACCCCTTGGTCCTTGGTTGACCACTCCTCCTCCATCCACCAGCCTCCCGATTGGCCCCTGCATCCAAAGCCAACAACCAATTGGCTGCAGGGTGATTGTGAGCCATAGGACTGGTTAATTATGCAAATCCAAGAAACTGATAAGGAGCCGGTTTAAAAGCTAAAACCTCCAGGAGCATGCATGCAGAGACATACATATTCACACACACACACACACACACTACACACACACACTGAGAAGCGATGTGGGAAAAAAAAGAATCAGAATAAGCATGGGAGAGAGGAAGAGAGTAGGAAATACAGACAGAGAGAATCACAATTAAGCTCTTCTTTTTCTCATAATTCTGCGTCGATATAATACTAAAGAGCTCCATTCTCTCCCCTGCCTTCTCCCACACCACTTCTCTCCCTCACTCATTTTCAAATACTTAATTCAAAATACTCTGGACATTGATCTTTCCCTCCCTCTACACAGTGCTGCGTCCCTTCCAGCCCTTCTCAGTTGCTGGTGTGCCGCTGGCCTTTCCCCTGTCCTCTTGTTAGCTGATGTCTGTGGGCGGATACCGCCACTCCACTGAGCCACAATCCGTGAAACGCCACTGATCTCCCCGTCTCTCTCCATCTCTTTCTTCCCATCTCATCTTTTCCCATCTCTGTCTAAAAACTATTTCAGCAGTGGAGCCATCTACCTGAGCATGGATGTGTCATTCTCTGTCTAGTGTTTTCTCCTCTCTGTCTCTTCAGAAAAGATTTCAGAGTGCAGCGCCCAGCAGACGTTCATGTCGCTTCCTTTAACAGACAAATTCTAAACTCATTTTCTTTTACGATCTGCAGCCCTGTGCCAGCTTTTATTGGATTTACAGGCCTTGCTCTGGCACTGGTTCTTTTTAACCGTTCAATGCAGCATTCACTGAAACAACAAGATTTGGCGTAGAGTAGTACAGCTGCAGTTTGTGTGCGTGTCTGTGCATAATCTGTCTGCACTCTGACTGATTTTTAGTTTTAGTAGTTTTAAGGACTATGTTGTGTGCAGCAACTCACATAGTTTAGGGAAAAAGAAGAGGATCCTGGGTGTAGGAGGCTTTAAATCTGTTTTGCTTTTAACTCCCTGTGTCCCAGGCTTTTCAGCATCCAAGATTGCCTCTGCAGCTCTGCAAACACACAGATATCAGAGAGCTCAGTGGTGCCTCTGTGCCTGCCAGACCTCAAGCTGTATCCTGGAGACAACTTGGTACATGTCAGCCCTGCAGGAGGAGGGCAGGATGCTGG
>OMLB01019629.1:15346-37884 GCA_900302555.1 Myripristis jacobus
GTTATCTGGCTGACTTGCTCACCCTGCTTTGTAAAACACCCTTCAGGTTTTGCAAATTTACTCAGCAGTCGTCTTATTAAATCCAACTCAATAACTTGTTATTATCATTAATACTACTACTAATAATGATAATAATAATTCCTGGTATTTGTCATTAATACTACAACAACAACTACTACTATTACTACCACTAATAATAATAATAATAATAATAATAATAATATGTGGTGAAAACAGCAGCAAATTAGGAGTTAAACCCAAACTTTTTGGCTTGTCAGGTGTGTCTTGTGTATGCAGACCTGGGGATCTTACATTATTGGCCAGGCAAGTTGTTCCATGATTTAGGGTTTGGGTTATTAACAGTGAAAATCCCAATCACGTTTTGTCTGTCATCATCTTTAAACTTTGGAGCAGTCAGAGCAAAGTCAAAAGCTGGTGTGTGTTTTACGAGGAGCCAGCCAGGGAAATGATGATGGAAACTTCCCCCCCTAGATTTCTGTACGACTTTCTGTATTGGCTTTTTAATACGGCTTAGTAAAACCAGTTTCAAATTCACTTGCCACAGGAGGGTGAATCATAGAGAACTGATATTAGTTTTAAAAAAAAAGTCAAAAACAAGCACATAGTGACCAGAAACAAATAAATGCCCTGATTTGAATCTGTAATGTGGAACTTCACTGCAAGATGAAGTGAAACTGCATAGAGAGCAGACTCGTTTGTGTAAACTTGACCTCTGAGGTTTGACTTTTAGACTTTTTTTCACATTTTATTGCCCCCTCTCTCTCCCAACCCTTCCTGTTTCTCTGCACTGCAACCTAAAAACAAATACAAAAAATATTACTCTGTAAATGCATCAACAGAAACAATCAAAAGCATATGACAGTAAAAGCACATAATATAGTTATTATCAGGGAATAACTTCTGAAATTGTTTTCATGTTTTTGTGGTTAATTAGCCTGTCTGTACACAAAAGGCCTTTTTTTATTAATCGAAATGTAGTTGTAATTTCCTCAGATGACAAAGGGCTGCACTATAATAATTTTTCTAATGAGATGCAATGAATTCATGCAAGGGAAAAATACCATCAATAAAGCTGTGCTAAGGAATGCATATGCCAAATGCCAGTGTTGAGATTTATGCATTGCAATGTATCATCTAATCGGTTAAAATTAAACGACACGTTGAGAAAAACTGCATCAAGCACATTTATCACAAGAGAATCGCTCACAATCATCGTAAATGTCAAAATACAAAAAAGCTACTGTCTCATCTTCAGTCTGTTTATCTGCTGTTATTTGGCTGCGTGTTGCTCAGATGATTTCAGTCTTATGATCAGTAAGATTTTACTTAGACACGACTTCTTAGATTTTATAACATCTTTGCTTGGAAACCTGGCAGCGCTGGCGTCACTTCCTGTATTTATTTATTGTTTAAAGGGACATCCAGTTTAGCTTGCCCCGAACTGACATTACACTGCGGTCTGAGACGGCCCACAACATAAACTTCTAGCACAATAAATCACGCTTCACAAATAGGGTCAATATTAGGGAAGAAACACGGATAAGCTGGCGAACCAAAGCCAGTTCAGAAATGCGTCCATCCATTTTTGCGCCTGTGCGTTTAAGGATCGAATAATCGGACCGCTAATCTCGTTGCAGTCTGCTCTGCTCTTACTATCTCGCGATACCTCCACCTCAGTGGCGGCTGTGTGGCCCCCTATCTCAGTCCGGACGGAGTTGTTTCTGACGTTTGAATGAAAAACAGTGTGAATTACCTCCACTTTGGACCCAGGAAATAATGGCTTCAGCCTTGGAGCAGTTTGTGAACAATGTGCGGCAGCTCTCCGCTCAAGGTAGGGCTGCTAAACTCATTTCGGTTGGGACTATTAGCTAGGTAGCTAGCATATGCTAACCAATGCCTTGCCGATAGCTAGGCAGCCCAACTGAACAGAGCCTTCTTTTTGCTTTATCATGTAAACACACCTCTAAAATGACTTTTTTCGGGCAGCGAGACCCCTTTAAAGTGGTTCGTAAGGATGCGTTAGCACACATGGACGTTAAGGATAGTCACGGACAAGGTAGCTACTCGAAAAATATGTAAAAATCATACTTTTTGTTTTTGATCTAGAAAATAATTTCTGGAGACTAGCTACCGGTAGTCCCGCCCCGCGGTTCATGATTGGCTGGAGAAATGGATTGGCGAATATAATTGGTCCAGAGTCATATCCATCAACCCACATGCATTGCCTCCTGTGCTAGGCCTTGACAGGACACTTGACCGGCCGATTTATTTTACAGTAGACAGCCACAGCACGACAGTGGTAAACAATTTTATAAGTCAGTTTGTCTTACACCAATATAAAGAACAGTTACAAGGCTCTTGTTGGTGAGGACATTGTCGTTTAATTACTCATTTGATCACTGAAACAACCCAGAAAACGCCTGCAAGATACCAGAAAGGTAGTTCCCACTTTTGTCTTGGGGGTTTTCATTCAAACCCCGACAACATGAGCAATAACGACTCATTGAAAGACTGTTGAAATTTTGTTCTAATTTTGGACGCTGTAATGCAGTCACAGCTTTGTGCAACCCAGACATTGTTGTCTCTTGGGTGATCCACAGCATGCAATAAGGCTGTGTTTGTGTAGTGAGAAAATTAGGACACCGAATCCAAGCATTGCAACTAAATTAAATACATGAGCTTTAAGGCCGCCTAAAAATAGTGATTACTGAAATGTAATCTGCTTGTAGCCTGGTGTACACATTTTGAAATAACTGCAGCCTTCTTTCAAAGGTCCAAACAACATGCAAGTAGGTCCAAAGTGGCTTTAAATGTGTGTGTCGTCCCTCCCCTCCCCCAGGCCAGATGACTCAGCTGTGTGAGTTGATCAACAAAAGTGGGGAGCTGCTGGCCAAAAATCTGTCCCACCTGGACACGGTGCTGGGAGCCTTGGACATCCAGGAGCACTCCCTAGGCGTGCTGGCTGTGCTGTGAGTAGCCCGCTTCGATTTCAAACCTGGGCTGGGTTTAAAACTCGCTGTGGGTTTGTTTTGAAGTCTACAGCAGTCTTGATCTTGTGTCTTTTTGAAGAACCCAGTGTCTCACTTGTCTCTGGTTCTCTGCTTCCTCCCCACCCCTGTCTCCAGTCTGCTCCTCACCTCTCCTCCTGCCCACAACTTTCTTTTTTTCATAACTGGGCCGTGACTTAAAGAATCTCCTTTCTGCCGTTGTTGTGCAAGTTGAAGGTCATATCTTGCTTTCTAGTTTCTGAACACAGCAGAGAAGGAAATGCTATTTCTATGAAGATGCCATGCATAAACTATATTTTTAGGGCAACACAGTTAGATTTATTTCAAGGGGATAAGTGTTAGTTGCGAAAATTAGGGAAAACAAAGAATCCAGTTTTGAATTTTCTCTTTTCAAATAGTTATTAATTTTCATAACAAAGTATCTTGTATTATTACAGCTAAGTAATACTGCAATTATTGTTTGTGGTTGTTATTGTTGGTAGCTTCCTGTTGCATGCACAGCTAACATAGTTAAAGTAACCCACAGTTGTAGCTCCGAAAATAATTACCACTGTGCTGAGTGACATTTCAGCCAGTTATTAAAATACTGAGTCTGGTTGCATAGTGATATATCCCATAAGTGAAGTGAGGGGAAAATACAAAGTAGTTTTTCCAGCAATTAACCATGACTACCCAGAATGTTTTGTGTTCAGTCCTGAGTCCCAAACCTCAGATGGATTGTGAGTCAGTTTTTTTACTGAAGCTTTTCCGTTCCTGTTTTTCACTGAAGATCTGCACTGTTTTTGTGATTTTCATGCGGAAAGGGACTAAGCATAAATCTTCTAATGATGTATGTATTTTCAAGCCACATGGCAGAGTGTTTTGTGTTCTCACCAGTTGAGTATCACAGCCTCCTGGAGATTTTTTTTTTCTGACCTCCTTCTCTCTCCTCAGATTTGTGAAGTTCTCCATGCCAAACATCCCTGACTTTGAGACGCTCTTCTCCCAAGTCCAGCTCTTCATCAGCACCTGCAATGGGGAGCACATCAGATATGCAACAGACACTTGTAAGTCCCGGCTAACCGAACCTTTCAACCTCCAGCAGCTTACTGATTTTTTTCATGTTGTACATCTTATCATAGCCAAAATGAAAAGTTTCAAGGGACACTCACTGTTACCAGTTACCAAGTGTAAGCTCTTCCTTAAAGGCAGTTTCACAGCTTTGTCCAACCAGCAGTGTCTGGTGTAGCATTGCCGTTATATGGCCTACGTTTTTGACACTAGTCTTGCATCATACATATAGTTAGTAATGACTTACTTTGTTTAAAGATGTTATATAGGCTTTAAACACTAAATATGACAGAAAATGTTATGTTGATATTTGGTATTAACCCAAAATAAAAGGAAAAGATTTCTATTATTCCCACTAATGGTCAGTAATATCACTGACCGTTACATACTACATATTGTGTATTATTGCAAAATAACTTCCATTTCTGCTAATTTCTTCATGTATGATGATTTACATAAAATATGAGATATGTTTTATTTAAAAGAAACTGGATTGTATGCAGCGTTTGGGAAGGTGTTTGAGTACAGTTATGCATTTCCTCTCCTTCTCTCCCTCCTCTCACAGTTGCTGGTCTCTGCCACCAGTTGACAAATGCCCTTGTAGAGCGGAAACAGGTAAGACTGGACAGACGGGAGCAATAGTTGCAGTAAAACATCATAACAGCGCTCCCATTCAGAGCTGCACATCCCTTTAGAAAACAGATACTGTGGGAGCTGTTGTAGTCCTCCCCCTAAATGCATTTATCCTGCATTAGTGCATCAGACTGCTTTCTGAAAATTATTTGAAATCTTATCATTATTGCAATATGGCCAAGTGCAATGTCGATATGCACATGCTGGAGTTTTTTTGATAAAGGTAAAATGCATAACAAAAAAGCATTATAAGTTAAGTACTTTGATGCGTCTCTTGAGATGGAGCAGCAGCAGATTAGGAAACTTGCAGTTAGCGGTAGTTTTCCCACAATGGCTCCATCTGGACTTTTTGGGAAGGCTGTCATGCTATAAAAAAACAACTTCCTGCACTTAATCATTTCGCCCTTCAGTGACTGCAGCCTTTGCAGTAGCCTGCGGTGCTGTGATTGCTGATGAAGACCAAACAGCCCAAACATGTTGGTTGAGACTATTGAATGGGGATTGAGTTTATTCATTCTTTTTAGAGCTCCCTTTTCTTTTCTTTTGTGAGACTCTTCAATTTTTTTTTTACCCTCTTTCATCTTGTCATACCCTTTAATTGTGGAGTCCTTCACCTCCTTCAGCCTCTATCAGAAGGCATGGTGTGTTGAATGGGTTCATATTCAGAGCCCCGGTTTTATTTTTGCCACTGTTCAACAGGACAAGACACGAATGAGTCATCCCATCCTTAGCACTGCGTCACTTTTAAGTAACCAAGAGTACCCTGGTAGCCTTGCATGTTGCCTTTCTCCCCTCGTTATCTAAATATTTCAATGCATTTTAAAGTGTGACACAGGCCCAGGCATCTTGCAGTGTGTTTGGAGGTATGAGGAGGCCGCAGACCGACGCTGAGTAACTCGTGGTTTCTCTTTCTCTGACAGCCATTGAGGGGTGTCGTCGTCCTAAAACAGGCAATAGACAAAATGCAGATGAACACAAACCAACTTACCTCAGTTCATGCAGACCTGTGTCAGGTGAGTCTCCGCCACCGCTGCGCCTGTGATACTGAAAGGCCTCTTGGTTTCACTTTCACTTGTCATTTTGATGATCAGTGCGTTATTAGTTTTTAGTACGCTGTGATGTTCATTTTTAATCAAGAGCTACATTCCTCCTTTCATCCTCATGCTCCCAAATGTCGAGTATTTTGTTTTAAGCAATTCAAAGGCACAGTCAGAGCAGTTTGTTGACTTCATCATCTCCAGTGAACTGAATGTAACCCTGTCAATCATCCTCATTTTGTGTCGGTTCCCCTGCAGCTGTGCTTGTTAGCGAAGTGCTTCAAGCCCGCCCTGCCCTTCTTGGAGCTGGACATGATGGACATCTGTAAGGAGAACGGAGCCTACGACGCAAAGCACTTTTTATGTTACTACTACTATGGTGGCATGATCTACACGGGCCTCAAAAACTTTGAAAGAGCACTGTATTTTTATGAACAGGTACTTTTCTTGTGTCTTAAATGTATTGCCTGTAGTCATTTATCAAGACAAAATAACGGCAATTGCAAATGGGAATTTAGCATCTGAAGTGATGTCTTCATATTGCTTTCTTGGTCTGACCAGCAGCCAAAAAATCCCACAGTATTACTATTAGAATGATACAAACAGAGAAAAGTAAGCAAATCTTTCAATCTTTGTGATCTTAATGAAGCTGGAAATTGGAAATACATGGGATTTTTACTTGTTCATTGACAATAACTATTAATTTTCTCTTGATAAACAACTCAGTTAACTGACATTGTGTTGTTAGCACTAAAGATGACCATTAATGTCTGCAGACTTTATCTTATACTGTGCTCTTGCATGCTCTGACTGCTGTCACTATTTCTGCTGCATATGTGTAAATGATTAAATGTTTTTCATTGTCACCTACCAGGCAATAACCACTCCAGCCATGGCAGTGAGCCACATCATGTTGGAAGCCTATAAGAAGTACATCTTGGTCTCGCTCATTCTCCACGGCAAAGTGCAGCAGCTGCCCAAATACACCTCACAGATAGTAGGGAGGTTCATCAAGGTACGTGTGTATAGATGGAGTTATCAGTCAATGAAATGTACTGAAGGCAGATGGCTGTGTCTACATGCGCAGAGAATTTATCACAGTTATTAAAGTGATCTTGTTTTCAGCTGACGCATCAAAAGGCCTCCGCAGACTTCAAGTGAAGTCTCTGTTGCGGTGTCTTTCAACATCACAAAGACCCAAAACACAGCTCTGGTTTGATGTGTGATGGCTCCCAGAGTGAACTTTTTCATTTGTCTTTTCTTTTCTGGTGTGCACACCATCATCTGTCAGTGATCAGTGCACAAATTGGTTAGATCACAGTGGCATCGGAGTCTTTGCAAGTCTTTGTTTATTGTTGAAGCTGCCAGCAATTCTCCTTTTCATTGAACTGTTGCAAAATTGTGACCCACGGTGTGTTTGAATACCTTTATAGGAACGCAATACATCTCACCTACATATGAGCTGTATCCAGTCCATATTCTGCACTGTCTTTGCAGGAGTGTATCACGTTTCACCAGCCACGGTGACAATTCAAAACATTACTTAGCCTGTAAAGCTTTCACACGCCTATCCCCACGTTGCAGCAGTGACTTTGATACAGCTATGCAGACAGCGGGGTTACGATGACCTGCTGAAGCTCAAGCTCTGATAATGAGAAGCCTGGTTAAGATACTGGTTTTAACTGGTTACTGGGACAAGGAAATGTCTCACTCCTGCCCCTTTTGATTCACACTGTTGGACTTGGACCGCAGAGCAGAGCTGACTCTTAATATTGGCATCATTATTTCTCTCACCTGTGTTAGACGGAAGCTGCTGTTGACCGCAACATGAGGGCAGGTGTTGGTTGCATCTTTTTCAGTCTATTTTACCGTTTGGTCTGTGGGCAGAACACCACAGGTATACAGGAATGTTTTGTTACTGGTTTATTAGCTGCTTGAAAGAGAGCTGCTCAATAAGAGCTGGGTTCTGGGGGTTCATCACTCTGTGTGAGTGTGTGTGTATGTGTGTGTATCGGCAGATGCACTTGGGCTGGGTAATAATTCAGCGTTGCCATGTATTGTCTTTCAATGTATCATAATACATCAATGAGTCATTGTGAAACAGTTCTCTGTAAAGAAATGATTAAAAGCAAATACTAATTAACATCTCACATAAAACGGGCCTTGAAACAAGTCATACAAGTCACGAGTCATATTTGAAATTTGAAGCATTTGATAATGCTTTATATGACAGTGTCGTTCAGTAGAATGAGCATCATTGTGTTTTATTTTGCAAAATGTGATTGTGCCTGCGGCGTGTTAGCAGATATATGCAAAGTTTCTGTACATTCTGTTGTGCTGATAAAGTTTATTCTGTATTCGGGTATTGACTCAAAGTTGAGCATAATTGTGTGATGTGCTTTCAAGTCCTGAAATTAGATTTGATAGTGAACCTGATGACAGAATAACTGAATCGCTGAATAGTAGCACTTAGTCATAATATCAGAGTGTTAAGGCTGTAGCTTAATTTGACCGGCTACATTAACATAATAGAAAAAAAACAAAACATCAGATCTTACCATCAGCCCAAACAATGGATGCAGCCATTCCCCAAGCATCGTGGTTTTAGGTGTTTATTATTACATCAGCAATCAAATCTGTGTGGCTGTTGATGACTATTGATTATGAACATCTTTTCTCAGCCAGCCAGCGTGTTGACTGTCCAGCGTCCACACGTCAGCGGAGTTTCCCTGGTTGCTCAACTCTCTCTAGGACTTTGTGACTTGTTGATTGTGTTGCTTGCCGTGTAAAAGCCGGTAAACACGTACGCATGCAGCCACCGTGCCTGGGATTTATTTCCTTTCTGTCGTTTTTTTTTCTGTCAGCCCCTGAGCAATGCGTACCACGAGTTAGCCCAGGTTTACACCACCAACAACCCGGCCGAGCTGCGCAGCCTGGTCAACAAACACAGCGAGACCTTCACACGAGACAACAACACAGGCCTGGTCAAACAGTGCCTCTCCTCCCTCTACAAGAAGAACATCCAGAGGCTAACAAAGGTCTGTGCGGCGTCTCTCTGTGTGTGTGTACTCTTGTATTTCTGTGCTACTGAAGACCAAATACCCCCCACACACCACTAAGACCTCGAACCCTATACGATGGCAGTTTCTCTCCAAAGAAGATCAACTGTAGGAATGATCACACACTCCTGTTCCTCCTAGCTGATGAATATCTGTCTTTTGGTGTAATCCATCTTGATTCACCTCTCGGTCTTGTGTGCCCACTGCAGACCTTCCTGACACTTTCCTTGCAAGACATGGCGAGTCGAGTGCAGCTGTCAGGCCCCCAGGAAGCAGAGAAATACGTTTTACACATGGTGAGTTCAGCCCGAAGGATTCATCGAGGAAAAAGAACACACACACACCTTATAAAATGGAAAACTTGAACTGATTTAATATAGTTCTGTTTTACTTGCGGATGCAAAACAGCCTCTCGTTGTATTCATCAGTTCTCCAAAAGTCTGATTAAAATCTTCAAATCTTTAGGCCATTAAAACAATAAAAATATCTTTAATTCAGTTTTTTTTAAAGTTGGTCTTAAATTCAGTTCCAGATACGGATTAAAAACCTCAGAAACCTGATGATACAATTCTGTCTGTACTGTATACCATAAAAGGGGAAGAACAATCCACAAGAACTCTCTCTTATGTTCTCACACTGAAATCCTTAGTTGGCCTCTGAAGGTATACAGAGACATTTTATCTTCTGCTTTGCTGTTATACTACATTTAACATTAGCGTCAGAGAAATAAGTAACTGTACCTGCCATACCGGTGTGACTTATTAGTGCTGATTAGGACTAAGATGAACCAAACCCTGCTTGTTCTCCTGAGCAGATTGAAGATGGTGAGATCTACGCCAGCATCAACCAAAAGGATGGCATGGTCTGCTTCCACGACAACCCCGAAAAATACAACAACCCAGCGATGCTCCACAAAATCGACCAAGAGGTAAGGACTTGCCGCTCCGCTTTGACTCGCGTCTCACTTTGCATGAACTCGGGTGGACCACGTCCTCATGTAAATGTGGTGCTGTTGGGGAGAAAACATCTTCCAGTGGAGTAACCGTCTTGTTCTTTCTGCAGATGTTGAAGTGTATAGAGCTGGATGAGAAACTAAAGTCTATGGATCAAGAAATCACAGTAAACCCACAATTTGTGCAAAAGGTGAGGAGCTGCTTCACAGCGTCTTTTATTTAAATGTGCGCCGGCTTCATTCTGCCCTGTAGATTCAAAACATCCCAAATGTAGATGGAACTGAGGCTTGTGAGCTTTTCAAATGAAGTTATTATAGCCGAAAGGTGTTTTTCGAACAGATTATGGATACAGTGGTGATTCATTCTCACCCACAGCAAGGGATGAGATGATATATTGAAATTTAGAATATCACAATATAAAATGAGATACTAAGTGTCATGGGGCAGAAAAATAAATCATGATTTTGGCTAAATTTTTTCCCCTGCTGTAGTAGTCACAAATGAGACCGTTTTTTTGCCCCACAAGTTCAAAGTTATAAGAATCATGTTAGCTATTAGAATTATATTATTGGCACTATGTAATGATGTTTTTAAATGTTTATACTGTAAAAAGGCCAGTGCCATTACTAGAAAGGTGCGTGGCTCAGTATTGCAACTTTTTTTTTTTTTTAATTTATCTCATTGTACCATGTTTGTTCTAAATCATGAAATCTGTATAGTATATCAAATAATATCATGAGATAAGCATATAATCCTGTCACCACCAAAAACCAAATTAACCCCAAACCAAGTTAAACAAAAAGGTATAAAGATTTTCATGAAATTATCAACGAAAATCTTTTACATTAATGTACACAACAAAACAGGAAAAATCAAGAAAAGGTCACTTTCTTTCTCCCTGGTTAATTCCAAGGGTCAGCATGGGAATAATCCCAATTAATCCCATTTATGTAGAATTGTTCTGGTTCTTTCTGAGAATAATCCGCACAGTTGGGATGTTTTTTTTTGTTTGTTTTTTTGTTTTTTTTTGATGAATCACTGCTCGGTTGAAGGTGTTTCATCTGATAGGTAATGCTCCGTGTGTGTCCCGCTGTTTTTCAGAGTATGGGATCGCAGGAGGACGATGTTGGTAGTAAAACGTCAAGTTACTCCTGAGAGGCCTTGGACGGGGAGGGAACGCCGCGGCCACCCAACACGTTACTCCCAGGATGAGTTGGCTTTTTTTAAAAGAGGAAAAACAAACAAAAACATTCTATCGCGTATGGACATTGGTCAAGGAAAATCTAAATGTGTGGAATGATGATGGTGAATTTGGTTATTCTTTCTTCACAGTGTCTTGAGGATAACAAAACATCCTTACAGAAAAGAGAAAAAAAAAAAAAGATTACAATTTTGTCAGTGTTTTATTTATCAATGTTCAGGTGGGAGCGCCACTGCTACATTAACAGAAACCACAATAATAAAAACTGGACTTATTTGTTCAAAATATGTGTGAATAATCACTGTTTGTTTTGGTTCTGCTGCATGATGGCCGTTAATAGAGGGCATTACATATGAGGTAATACATCTATGGCTGACGAGGAATAAATCTGATATATTCTACAGTTGTAAAGACTGCAAAGATCGTTTCCCTCTCACTCCTTTTGGTTAGAATGTAGATATCATTAAATAGCAAATCTGTACACACGGACATGCCCTTGACCAAACTCAACAGAATGGACGAGTCACTCACAATCTGGTGCACTGTTTTTTTTTTTTTTTTTTGGTTTTTTTTTTGTTTTTTAGGTTGGATCCACTAGAGGTCGCTAGCGCACTGTACAGTAAATTGTTTTGACAGGTTGTTATTACAAGAGGTGAAGTAAACAGATGAAACCAAACTGTCATGTCATTTGGGAGCTTGAGCTTTGCGATTGTGGATCTGTTATAATAAATTGTTTAAGAATATCGCTCTTTTTTAATGCCTTTGTAATTGATTATATCAACCCCCCCCCCTCCTCCTCCATCTCTGCGGTGCGACATTCACTGTAAACTGGATTTGAATTTCCTTCCACACGTTTGTGTAATGTACGATTAAGCTAATTTATAGTCCGTCCAATGAATATCCTCCGACAGGCGGATGTGGTTCGCAGTGGAATCCAGCCAATCACCGCGCAGCTTCCACTACACAGAGGCGGGCCTTGAATGCCAAACGAGGCTCGGCGCACGTCAATCAACTGCAACCCTCGCTTCCCATTGGCTGGCCGTTATGAATGAGGTGGGTCTTGACGCTGCTCACGGTAGCTACGGTTGAAATTCCAATGCTAAACAACATTTAGCCAGCCTGCTAACATGCAATTTAGCGAACAGGGAAGAACCGCGGACACGGCCGTACTGTGGGATTACACACACAAGTAACATTGGATTTTTGACGCGGGATTACTACAAGAATTGTCTCCATGTTTTCTGCTGAGCGAGTCTCCGTTGCCGTAACCAGGACATGTCGAGTTAGCCACATCGGAGCAATCGGTGGATAACGAACCTGGCAAGCTAGCCAGCCCATTTGGACTGGGTCTGTGTTTCTCTCCTGGGGGATTTGAGCAGGGGGGTTTTGTCGCCGAGAGGACGGTAAGGAAAACCGCATGCTGTGTCTACCATGAGTCCTGCGGGCTGTCCCCATGTCAGCGGCTTCAAAGTGGATAACTGGAAGCAGAACCTGCGGGTCATCTATCAGTGTTTCGTATGGAGCGGCTCAGCCGAGACCAGAAAACGCAAGGTAAAACGTGACACAGGCAATCCAAGCACCTGAAACGGAACCTACGTGTGTGTGTGTGTGTGTGTTCCTCTTGACAGCTCCTCCCTTCCTAAACCACACTGACATCCGACACAGACACCCTGAATACCGAACTATTGTTTATCCCCCAGTCGCTTCATACAGAAAAGCCAGGTTGACCAGCTAGTTGCCTTTTAAATTAACCTAATTTTGGGCTAATTTTTTTCTTTTTTTCTTTTTTTTACACTTAGAGACAATGTGCACTCATGGGTTGAAGCTCCAGTTTCGAAGGTTTTGTCATTTTACTTTCATTCTTGAAGCCATAATCTTCAATTCACAAGTCCTCCTTTTTGATTCTGGTAATAAACTAGCCTAAATGCAAACCTCCACACCTGACATCGCCAGAGTAAGTTTCACCTCGCAAGGAATGCGTGAATGAAGCAAAACAGTCGCTTTTCTTTATATGATACCATCACATAGCTGCCGTGCACAGTCCCTAGCTTCAAAGCTAACGACGGGCTAATGGCTTTTTCTAGCTGATGTGCATCTGTTTGCATTGGCACGGCGCCTGGCCAGGCTGCACTTGTCTGCACTTCCCTCAGCAGGCCCAGACTACATGCTGATATTTCCTCACCAGGCAGCTCAGGGGGCTTTAAAGACTTGAAAATCGACTTGGCTCTTGTGAGTCCTGTCCTGCACCATGCTCCATGCCTGATAAACCGAAACCACAGGGAGAAGGAGAGAGAAAGGGAGAGAGGGGGGCATCAATGCTTTCTCCGCACTGCATGGCAGAATCATGAGGGTTGTGAGGAACATTTTAACTGTAGTGGGTGTGTGTTTAACCCCTTGAACTCTGACTTTCTCTTAAATCCCCCTTTAAATTGCTGCAGAGTTTAAAAAAAAAACATCGTGCAACTGTGTCACATACATAATGTGTATTTTTTGGTTGCAATGCTACACTGAAGCTGCATCATGCTTACACTGAGTTAAATATGCAGACCCAAGATGCCATTGTTTTGTGACTGCAGCATTACATCAAACTGGTTGTATGTAGATTTATTGTGCATTGTTTGCACATTTTCATGTAATTCAGCAGGATATGTTTGATACATTTGGAAAACTTGAACTCTCCAGTAGAATTTCATAAAATAAAGTTTGCTCGTTTGAAAAAGCAGCAGGCGTTTGTAATGATGAGCCCACGGATGGCACCAGCAGAGTGGAAGAGTTTTTAAACAGGTATCAGTTTGCCTTTCATACATTATTAATGTCTTTCTGTATGTCCACTGCCTAGGGGATGAAACCATATTCCGCTGAATTATGTCAGTTTTCCAGCATTCACGTGATCTGCTGCTGCCTGGCACTTGAAGAGGGGAAATGTGTGTGTGTGTGTATGTGTGTGATAGTACCTGCATCTGCAGTGGGAGTGTGTGTGTGCTGACTTGGCCGCATGCCTGCCTACATGCATTCTGCGCCCGTATGTGCCTCTGAGCCTGCCGCGTCCCCTGTCATCTGTATGGCATCAGTGACAAGCTGCCGAGCCAGGAGGCGTGTTTATTGAATTGAACAGTGTAAATATTTGCAGGGTCTTCTCCCTCCATAATTGCATGGCTGCCCCCCACCCCCACTCCCCACCCATACAGACCAGCCGGTGTGGAGGCAGCTGGAGGGAGGGGGCTCACATCACCGCTGCTCAACATCTCCCTGGCACTCCAGTCCCATTTGATCGCAGGCCAAATTTCCATTGAAATGCAAGTGTGCTTCTCACAGGAAGCCCTTAACACCAGCCAATCCTGTCTTTGAATGCCCTCCAGTTTCCTGCATCAACGGTGGTGATGCTCTCAAGGTGTTTTCTCCATGGGGGTTTGTGTAAAGGTTGTGATTTTCACAGATCCCTTTCACTGTGGCGGTAACGTGATTGTGAACGTTTTCCACCGGGGTCACATGTTCAATATTTAGTCTAACCCGAGCTCCAGTAGGTGCTGCCACGTCTACCTCTTTTTTTCTGTATGGGAGAAATGCTTAAAAACTGCAGGCCACAGTTTTGCAGGTTCATGTATAACATCCATTCCTAGAACATCTAGACCTTTTAGGACATCATGACAGATGTTTTTGGAATCGATCGAGTCACTTTTCACTGCTGCGTACACCCAGTCCAACTAGCAACACTTACTTAAGTGCATCATTCATCGTGCACTGAATGCCAAAGCCAGCCATGGCATCTGTGTGTAAATAACTAAGGAATAGCAAGTGAACCAGTTATATAACCCCAAAGTAAGTCAGATGCAGCAGGAGATGAAGATTGGGAATCAATAAATGATTTCTGATTCTGATGCTGATGTAGCTGTTCTAATGAGAGAGTGATTATTTGGCCTAATCTATCATCCTACCTCTGGATACTGGACTTCTCAGCTTCTGCAGCCACACAGGGAACTGTCTTGTTTTTTGTTTTTATTTACAAGTAGTCATATCTTTACCGCTTCAGCCGGTGCAGGCTGGGGATAAGATATGTGCCACCACAACAGAAAAACCAAAGAGTCATGATCCACTCCTGTTCATCCACTTAGTGGCAGATTCAGCTTCTTCTCCGAGCTCTGTCAAGTGTTTCTCTTCTCAGCCTGCACTGATGTTGTTGCTGCATCCACTCAGTGCAGCAACATAAAATGAATTGTGAAGGAGAGCCAATGGATCATAAAGTGAGTGCCGCCGGCTGAAAACAGAAGGTCAGTAAAATTTTTCCCAAAGCTGAGCCCGGCTCCACCCGGCCCTGCCAGCTGTTGCGCCGCGCTTGCACAATTAATCATCTATCTTGATTTTGGTTTTATTGGTACATTAATCATTGGTAGAATATTGGTGTGTAAGCAAAATAAAAGTATTGAAGTCAAAACGCCTGCTGTACTTGAAGGTGATCAAGATGTTTTGTGAGATGTAGAACTTGCAGTGAAATCATTTTGTGCAGGTGAGAGATGGTATTTATGATCACAGTATGTTGCAAGATACTCAAGACAATGATTTCCACTGTAATCCAGGAGCCCTTCAGTCCACCTGCAACACTTGACATATTACATGAACTCTATTTTTCTTTAGGAACAGTTAATGCCTTTGCAAGTGTGTGTGTGTGTGTGTGTGTGTGTCTTAAGTGATTGTAAGTCCATGCTTAATTTGGAGAGAAGCAATTTCTCAAGAAAGCATCTTCACGTATGAGATGAACTGCGTGCTTGACCTCAGCTGAGACACACTGCGATTCATATTTCCACTTGATGCAGCCAGCGGAGTACTATAGACTAAATTCGAATAAGAATAATTTGCCTTTTTTGGAATGATTCAGTGAGAGTTTGTAAACCATCACCACCAAGTCCATTAAGAAACACATGTAATAATGTAAGATTGTCCTTTTTCTTCTGAGATCTGGAAAAAAAATCAATCACTTACACGTTCAACCAATTCATAAAATTGTGTTACATCAGTTTGTTAGCTCTTTTTTTAAATTGTGCTCGACTGATTCACGGCAATTTGTATCAGTTCAGGCCAAAGTCAGAGCAATCCATTTTATTTATTTCTTTTAAAAGAGTGAAGCAAGTGAATCACCAGTATTTATAATCAGTGCATCCATGCGATCAATAAATTGTTACACCATACCATAGAATGCAAACACTGCGTGGATGTGATTCATCATTCTTGCCGTCAATGCAGGGATTTCCCCTTCATCTTTCTTTGCCAAGTCTCCATCCTGACAAGTAAACTTCTGCGATCTTCAGCCGTCCTTGGTGTTTTTTGTTTTGTGCTGGCCGTTAGGTGGCTGCATCAGACGGATCACACAGGACACAAACAGGCATAACGAGAAACGCCACAACTTCCCTCCCAATCTGCCGTCACTTTTTTGTTCTCTGCCTTTTAAATGTCACACAATTCTTCATTTACTTCCCATTTCCCCCCACACAGTCTGTCCTCCGTTACGACCTGATGACTGAGTCATTTTGTGTAATTCTTGTACGCCCATCACTTAGCAGCTTTAACCGTTTGATATATTTGTGGCCTCAGATGTGATATTTGTCTTCCTGACCTCATGCAGAGCAGGTATAAGGGTGTGTGCTAATGGAAAAATGGAGTGATAATTGGGGTTGAGGCCCATGGTCATGTACCTACAGCACTAAAATATTAACCAGAATTATCTTGAAGCACAACAAGGTCTTTACAAGTAAACAGATGAAGAGTTTTATTCCAACTTGAGCAAGCCATTATTGTGAAAATATGTCACTTTTGGCATAGTTGTGTATAGGTTACTCTGGACTGTACAGAAAGTAACATTGATTTATTTAACATTTATTTACAAGTGTTTGATGGTACCTTTAATTACTGAGCAGTGACCATAAAATTTAAAGAGCAGCTTGTATCTTTTTGGATGAAAGACTTTGCATGAAAGGATGGAAATGTTTGAGTTTGATACCCCTCATATCACTGGAGCTGCAGCTTGAATATAATGCAATTAAAGCTTGCACATTACTTTTATGTCTTCACCTGAAAGACCTTGAACTTGAAAGCTGCTGCATGTCTAAGCTGTGTTTACTGGCCTTGTGTTTATAATTTGGTATATTGCCACTGGTAGGTGGCAATTATGTATTACTGTGTGGGACATGCACAGTGTTTTAGGGCCGCAGCTAATTATTTTCATTGTTAACGAGTCTATCGAATATTTCTTTGATTAATTAATTAGTCCCTGGAGTGGGGGTCACCTGAAACAGTCAGTGGTGAGATCGGTAATCCGCAGGCATCATTAGTCAGGCCCGCTTCTCACTGGACATTGTGATCCCTATCCTGTTTGGTGCAGATCTTTTCCACCGAAGCCAGCGGGATGCTTTGTCTGCTGCACCTGCCAAGCACTGCGTTGCTGATCCTCCTCTCTCTGGCACAAACCTCAAAATAATGACCAAGTCTCACGGCAAGTCAGCAGAAACTAAAGTGACATCTCTGCGTTGCTCCCTTTAGTCTGAACAGAAACCTAGAAAACCCAAAGTGTTCATTTTATGATATGAACTGGGCACCTGATATCCTGTGTCGAGACTGTCCTGAGTACACTGAGATAAATTCCTAACAACCTTGGTTAATATGGCAATAAACTGAAGTCTCTCTGATAGTGGAGGAAATGTTTAAAGTCTCTTATCAAATCAGAGACGCAGTGTCATCCAGCTGTGCAGGTAAAACAGTTTTTGAGGACTTAAAGGGATGCTTTGGTTGGAACTGTATCTTGCTTCTTATCTGGTCAAATATTCCCTTCATGCAGCCGAGTAGAAATGTAGTCCGAGTGCAGCCCTTTCCCCTGCACAAGCTGTCCCATTGAAGGAGACAGATGATGTTGCTTTTGGCTGGCGGTGTGATAATGTCCTCACTTGTACTTCAAACCATGATCTTTCCAGCCCATTACCCTCCCCTGCCCTCCTCGCATGGCGGCTCACCGCTGACTTATATGATGATCGCAGCGCTTGGAGAAATATGACAAAGACATGGTGCTTGTTGCTCGGTGGGTGTTAGGATGACCATAAGGCTTCTGCGAGCGAATTGGCTTTTTATTTACAGCACAGCCAACATACTTGGAGGTCAGCGCGAGGCCACGCTGCGCAAGGCTTCATTCACATCCACTCCACCTGCCACCAAGTATATGATGCAACCAAGCCGCCCTTCATGTAATAAAACTTCACCTTGATAACTTGTTTATCTTCCTGTACAGTTTTTGATCACTTCGCTCTGCCAAAATAGCGAGAAACAGTTTTAAAAGTTGATATTTCACTGGGCACTGCTTTGTGACTTTACAGCGGACCTTGACAATTCAGAAAAAGTCTTGAAGATGTATGTAGCAATTTTAAACTTCAGTCTATCAGTATAAGATTAATCGTGATAGTTTGGTATGGTTACTATAAAAATGAGACCGCGGTCAAGATGATTCGCAGCGTCTGTCTGAGACAGAATATATTTCTCATAAATCTTATTGCCTCCTGTGAAGGCTGTGCAATATGGACATATCAAATATAACAATATCTTTGACTGTATATCTTCATATTGATGTTGTGATAATATTTAAGCGATGACCATTGGTGTTTTCACAGGATATTAACATGAGATTCTTTATGCACAGTTATCAGTAATGTAGATATGATAACCAAGCAGGTAGAGGCAAATAATAGAGGAGCTACAGCAGTCTCGTAAGTTCAAATAATTGCATCCCTTTACGGCAATGCAGCCTTTAAAACCAGGAAAACACAACACTTATGTCATATTATGGTTTAACGATATCCAAAATCCCCAGATGATATCGAATATTGATATCACCTAGCCCTGCTTCCTGTCAGAAAAGTGATGCAGTAATAATGTAAAGCAAACGTGCAGAGTTACCATGAAATTCAGTGGGGTTGCACACAATGCAAAATGCAGTGTTTTATAGGCTTGGGATGATATGCTTATGTCACGATGCGCGGTATGTTCACAGTTCAGTACAGACACAGGACAATGGATTGCAAAGAGTTGAATGACGGCAAAGCATGACTGTGCAGAATTATGTTTATTCCTGAGCTGCAAATCTTTCTAGCAAGGCCGCTGCCTTATTAGAACGTAAACGGTTTGAAAATATTGGCAATATAAAGCGCAAATAATTTTACGGTGGAGAGGGTGTGAAATTGTGGTGTGCAAAACATCCTTTGTGATTACGGCAGCAGGATAATATGTAGCTAATGTGATACGTATTGTCCTATTTTTGTATTGTGATAAATTGATTTTGAGTGTATTATCCCTTCTCCAGCAGTGCAGAGGCTGATAGAGGCTGACAGTCCTCAGCGATAACAAAATGTGCCAAGGAAATTTCATGTCATTTTCTGTATCTGTAGCCAGGGAAGAGACTCTATCATATCAGTACTAGACGACATTGTAAAAGGAATTATTGTTATCGTGGTTTGGCCACCATCAGCCGCCGTGGCCGCGAGCAGTGGAAATGCCAAGTCCTGCACTGCTCGATCAGCTCAGCTGGCATCGGTACCACAGCTGAGAGCGTACAGGGTGGGAGCTTCCTGAATGGCATGCAGAGACAAATTCCTGCATGAATACAATGCACTCTTCAATTACAATACACATAGCTGGAAGAGTGAGTGAGAAGGAGAGGTTTTTGCATACTGATGCCTTCTCATAATTCATGCGCTTTATAAGCAGTTAGGCGTGGAGGGAGACGTGTGACTGGAATGGGAATCGGTGATGATCGGTGCCAGATATCGTTGATTTGCGTCCTTGGCAGTTGATTTGTGGCGCTCTGCAGTCTAGAGATCTGACATTTACAGCAGAATGAAAGTTTTCACCCCTGTATGTTGTGATTAGACCAAAACCAGTGAAATTGCCGCCTGATTAGGAAAAATAAAAATCACCATTTGGCGTCAGAATTAATCATCCTGCACATTTACAGCAGAGGCAGGTCACAAGTTGGTCTTCTCCATCAGCCTTCATCCTCGTAAAACCTTCATTACTCTCACACAGATGATATTTGCCTCACATTTTACATGAAATCATTCTCAAGACCGTTGATTATCAGAAGTTGTCAGCGATATTTCATGCACACAATCCTTTTTGTTACTTCTTGTCTCCTTTTAAGAGAAATCCATCAATCACACTGAATCACACCTGAACACTTTATGTATGTAATTACTGCATTGTAAACAACTTAAAGTGCATTTTCTTACAAGGTTATTTTTTTGTGACTTGTGGGGATTACTCAAAGCTCTCTGAATCATGCTTAGCGTTAGCCAGCCCGACCGTCCCCATCCTGATAAACTGTCAGATGTTTTGCATTAACTCTTGGGCACTTTGGTCCATTTAATACATACAGAATTTAGTTGTGATTGTGTAACCACGTGGCTGCATGGATCATGCATGCTAGCAAGTTCATGAAGGGAAGCTTGTGCTAATGTGGTGCAACAACATTTTGGAAAGGTGTCATGGGCTCAGCGATGGGAGCTGATGGACCCACCCTTTCATGGGCCCACTATCCAAATTAAGAAGTGAGTAAATGATGCTTAGTCATACGACATTTTGAGCAGTTAATTTTTGAAGGATACACTGGATTTTCTACTGTAAAAAAAAAAAGTGTCACATAACAGAGGCCCCCCAACAGTGAAAATCCTTAGTTACGGACACCATCAAGGACTCACGCACCGTCTGATTGGATCGTTTGTTGCCATAGTAACGCTCACCACTTTCTTGCTTGTTTCAAAGTAGAAACAATCGATCCGGGTCAGCTGATGTTCTTTATCCAACATTAAGCCGAGCCCATGTTTGCAGGGGATTTAAACAAATCGCTAGTGTTGCTGCACCATACGGTCACAATCCGTCCTGTATGTCTTTGCCAAGGTAGATATAAATGTGGGACCAGCTACAACATCTTTTTTTTTTATCTTTTGTCATAGCAGCTGTCAAGTTTTAGGATTTTATTTAATTACATTTTTTTTAATATCTATAGTTTTTGCTTTTTGAGCAGCCAAACATACATGAGGCTTCAGCGAGGCTGTTCCACATGTTTTCCTCCCCGATGTCCGACACTTCCAGGTCTTTTATTTTGTCCTGTCTTCTTTCCTGTCTGACGTCGTCACAGCACCAGAACACATTTGGTGAAAGACTCGGATGTTTATAGAAGTCAGCATTGAATTCTTGACCTTCCTCTTCTCATATTCATGCTCCCTCATACTCGTGCCTGCCTCTCTCCTCTGCATGTGTGTGAGCTGCTGCCGCCTGCCCTCCATCCACGGTCGGGTCTCTCCCTCTCTTGTCTCCAGCATGACTGTGAAACTGACTGTACAGGCAGCACAGTTAAAGTTGTATATTGCAATTTAGGCTTTGACCATTAATTAGATTAGATAAAACTAGAGTGAGCCTCCATGCAAAAGTGAGCCCTTGCTGCAGCAGTTCTTAATAGGATGCAAGGAAATCGCCGTAAACAGGAAATGGCGGTATTATTACCATACACAACCGACCATTTCCGCTAGTGCATATTAAGTAGAAAATGTATGATTCCAGCAGTAGCAGGATGTGCAATTTAGCACACTGATACTAGCAGCAATATTAATATTAATATTAATCTCAGAAATCCAGTCCACTTTTTGTCCCTCTTGGTGAAGGACTGAGGAAGGGACGATGGATTGGGTTTGTCTGCCATGTGACTTCTGAGCCTCTGCAGGCCTGTTTTGGGTGAAATTTGGTGGAATTATGGATTTTGACACTGTGGTTCTGCATTTTTAATATCAACCTGATTGGTCTACCACAGCGCCACCAGCAGGCCAACAGGACCCCAAGCTTGAAGCCCAGTATCTCAGACACTGCGGGTTTAAGTTTGATGAATCTTTAAGGAGTGATGTGTTTTTACATTGATGTCCACTATCCACAAAATGAACCTGATTGGCCCATCACAGCGCCACCAACTGGCCAGAAAGCATCCAAGCTTCAAGTAGCAAGGACACCAAAAACATGCATACAAAAAAACAGACTGACTCAACTGTGGGAGACATCGTGGTCACTGCTGACTTCATTATGACCGTAAAATATCAAAGGTGCTGATACTGAGCTCACACACCCGCTCTTCTTGTTGTATTTCCGGTTGTTGGACTTCATTATAAAGACTGTAGCCAGCGTGGATAAATCCCAAACCAGATAAACTGCATACAGTATATGGACAAAATTGAGTGCCTAGTTCATTATTTTGTTTTTATTCAAAGCTAATGGACCTGGAAAGTTCACCCTTGCTAGACATTGTGCCGAAAGCGAGAGGAGAAAAGCAGCAAGATGTTGACGTACGAAATATAACGTGAATAAAATGTCAAACTTGGAGTAAAATCAATTTGTTCCTTGAAGTCTTTGCTATGAACAACTGAGATTAAATATTTAGGATCACAATACTGAGCAGAGTAATTTGGACGATCATTGTAGCCGTTTTTAATGCAGCCCCAGTGTGTGTGTGTGTGTGTGTGTGCGCATTCCCCTCCCCTCTTGCATACTGTGTGATTTGA
>OMLB01019636.1:13886-27336 GCA_900302555.1 Myripristis jacobus
GGCTTCCACCCTGACTCTGCACTTTGACCAAGAAGTGGAGGAGCCACAAGTGAAGCGGTTGTTTGCCTGTGGGGATCAATAAAGCCTCACATCATTATCATTTTAGTAATTTCACTAACTTTCAGTGGTGGTCTCTCTGCCCTCAAGTGTCTGGTAAAATGTCAACAGGGGAAATAGTGTAAAACAATTTGTATCTGGCTGGGTCCCAGGCACTTTTCTTATTAGAGTGATGTTGAAAGGCTAGAATGTTGTTTGGTCGTCCAAAATTAATCGACTCCATAATGCACTACTACATAAAAAGAAGAGGAGGAAAAAAAACAACAAAAGACAGCACAGGATAAAGCCGCATGATACATTGCATTTTGCGCCCCACATTTGTTTGCTTGCTCTTCGCCAGCATTTTTTAAACTATTCTCTTATTTTTCTCCGTGACAGAGTGTGATGCAAAAATTCATTCCTCTCATGGCAATCATTCTTGAGCCATATCTCAAAAGCAGTCCTTCTCTCTGTTTACCCCTCCTTTTTCCTCATTTTTATCATTCCCTCTGCCTTGACTTCTTTGTTTCTCTGTCTCTGCCACATCCATCCGTTTCATTTTGTACACGCTCCTATACTCAACAGGAATTTTGGGCTAATTATGTATACAGATCTTGTATATTGTTTCCCCAGCCCCCCTTTGTTGTTTTGATCATCAGTATTCTCCTCCTTTTATTCAAAGGGGTCATTTGCTGATTGGGTGGTGCACGTCACTTTTACTTCCCCCCCGTGTGTATCGTGATTCATATGCATGTTTGTTTAATTATGGGAGAGCAACTCCTTTTGTCTGTTGTTTATTTTTTATTTTCTTTTTATCTTCTTCTGCTTTGCCGGATGCACGAGTCCTGCTGTTGCATCTGCATGCGATCTTGAAGTAATGCAGTGTGGAGAAATCTCTTTGAATTTATAGGTCTCCTCACGAGAGAAGCTGCGACATGATTTCTGTGTGTGCACACGTGCCTGCGTGAGTGCATGTGACACCATATTAGCACAGTGTTTCCCCTGGCAAGCTCATATTTTCAGTGGCACAAGCGGTTAGATCAGCCGCAGCAAACAGAAACCACCCCGCTCATCGGTGCAGCCTCTGCGGGCTCGAGACCACCCGTAGCTACATGAAACATGCATCACATGACTTATTGAATCTGCTTTTTTGATTTTTGTAACTTTTTTTTTTTTTTGTGTGATGAATATATCATCATACCTGGCATGTTCAAAAGTGAGAAAGTCAGCACAGGTCAATACAGGTAAAACATCCAACGGGTTGCCTATTCCAGCAGTTTGAAAATACACTGCCAACTAATCCATGATGGTTGTTTTGCTGAAATTTCACTTCCTTGTAGCCATTAATGCTCCTCATTCATAAATAATCACTTCCTCCTTTCACTGCAGCCACAGAGCACAGTTAGCAATCAGTGCCTCTTCACATCCATGTACTGTAAGATGCCCGTAATGTAAACTACATTAGGAGAGAGGGATTATTGTTGTCATCACTTGGAAGGTAATAACTTGGTACAAAACAACTGCTTCCATTCAAATTGTAAATTATGCTTAATATAGAATACAGGATGTGGGTGTGGCATCACCTCGATGGAAGTGTCTTATCTGTTTATTCTGATGCCAGTACTGTCAAATGATTAATATTCATGAAATCTGAGCCAGCTGTACCAACGCACATTTCATGACTCCGGCATTTAGTGGTGTGTCATTTTCCTGTTCAGCTCGAAGTTAATGATTTGCTGTAAACTTAATAAACAATCTCACTGTTTGCGTGTTTATATGAGAACCCTTTTTTAGATACTTAACTGGAGGCAAAATGATTAAGTATGTGCTCGCCTGCCTCCTGTTCCATACCCCTTTCAAAATGCTGAAATAGTATGGGGTCCCCGTGGGAGCGACTGTGGAGGGAACCCAAAACACAGCAGCCTCGGTGCACAGAGACCTTCTCCCATGACACATTTGTACTGGAGAAGGGGATTTATCCTGTTTGGGAGGGAGCAACATCTGAGATCTCAGCATCCTCTATCCAGCTTGGCTCCGTGAGTGCTGGAGGCAAGGCACATCACCACCGTTTGATTAAAGATTTATACCCTTTCAGACATGTTTTCTCTCATTTTTAGCAAGCCTTATCTGCCGCTTTTTGCTGAGAGCTGTTTAAGATGAGGGAGTGGCTCCTGTCTCAGTTGTTTTGCTACTGTTTCAGTGTCTGGAATGCCAAACAATAGCAGTATACGGAGATATGGAGATTATGCAAGTAATGAAGGACTTTAAGTGGCAATAGTATAGGAAATTTGAATTTTCTTAGATTGATAGACTTTCATTTGCCACACAAAATGTACTGTTATTACATTGTCAAGGACCTATTGATTTTTCAGGGACTGCTTTGGACTGTCATCAGTTAATGAATGGCTGGACTGCACTTGAACTTGATTCAAACAGCCCTAAGTAACAGTTTAAATGCTTCCTCTCAGCAGATTTACATTTGAATTGGTGGGGATGGTGGTGCAGTGTCTGCAAATCAGTATTCCAGAGTCAAGTATTGTAGCCGTTCAACAGATTTCCTTAAAAATGTATTAAAGCGGTGCACTAATCAAACAAAATGTATTTGAAAAACATCACGAGATGCACATTTGAATATAAATGAATGAAGAAGGCATAATATGACCCAACAATAGAACACACTGTTTAAAAAAAAAAAACAGGTATTGGCCATGTACCTTGCCTGTCTGGGTTCATTCTGCTGTTTTCTGGTGTATTTCTCTCATTCGCATGGATGACATCGACCATGTGATGTCACACACAAACACTTCTGGAAACTTTGCAGAGGAGTTTGATGGGAGAGGCATCTAAAGCATCACCTGCAAACATCAGGTTTTGGTGTCAGTCCCTCAGAATAAAAAACAAGGGCTTCTCTCTAGATTCATCATTTTGCGTCAATGTTCAGCAGCAATACAGGGAGAAATCTATCACAGAAGAGACAGAGATTCGAATTTCTCCGCCGACAGTATCCTCAGCAGACCAGAATGCAATTCAGCCACACGACATGCTGTGTTTTGACAAAGAGGTGGGACTCTCGCTTTTTCTCCACTGGAAAAACTTGTTCCATCACCTGCTGTTATTATTTGTATATCGGTATGACAAAACCAACGCCCAAGTTCAATAAGCCCAGGCAAGTCATTGTGGGAAATGCAGGCGATCTTTTACCGGAATGAGAGGACGACTAGCCAGGTTGAGGCAAAGAGGATATACGACAAATAGACTGAAGAATAAGACTTCCTCAAAAAAAAAAGGGGGGGAAAAACCCTCTTGGAGCCCAGCGAGCATCACAGTGTGATGGTATATGAGAGTGAGAGTATCTGAGGGTGGAATTTTTCTTGAAAGGCTCTTTAATGGTAGCCACCTGAGTGGTCTGTTTTCTGCCAGCGGAGTCAGTCTGTGCCCTGAAGCCTTGCACAGCACCAGTGACTTTTAATTGGTCCCTCTGTCAGAGAATGAAAATGTTAAGCCTGGTCTCAGCCCTTTAATTCTCCACTGGTTACTAGCAGTAAAAAGTTTAAGAAGCTCCTCTTTTTACAAAGTCATAAAATTTAAATGAGTGAGTAAAAGGGTGAGTGTGCCGTGCCAAACACTCCGTATTAACTGTAAAATCAGTTTGGATGAATTTTTTTTTTTTTTTTTGACAGAGGACTGGGAGGGAATGAGTATAGCAGTGAATCCGTCCGTTAGTTTAACCATTCTTTGATTAGTTCATCAATATTTCCTCAAAGAGAAATGTTGAGCATGTGATATGAAGAAATCTGAAATAAAATATGCAATAATAGCAGTTGATGTGGTAAATAACCGGCTGATAATCTACATTTTTAATGTACCTTGAGGTATTTGCACCAGGTTGGGGCGAATATAAATGAATAACTAGTGACAGTTTGTGCATGTTCGTGAGCAAGTGAGTGTGTGAGCGCGAGGGTGGGTGGGTGAATGACTGAATGTGAATCTGGTGGATAGCCATTCATTACTTAGGCGACTTGATGGACTTGCTCACAAGCACATCATTGTTGCTGTGAGACCTCTGGAAACCGGGGTCTCATCTTTGAATTGCAGAGCGTAGAAGCCCGAGAGGCGCTCGGGCTTCTGGGAAGGCTTGGGAGCTGACCTCCGACCTTTTGTAATGGAATGTGGTCGGTGTTGGTAAGGAAGCTTTGTTTGGAGGGGGAAAAAAGTGCCAAAAGGAGTCACGGAGGTCTTGATAATACATGACCACGGCAGTTCAATCGCGCTTGGAGGCAAAAATACAGAACATAGAGTTTCTTTGAAAACCTGAAGTTTACTGGAGCTAATGTACGTATATGATGAGATGAAATATTCGTGTAAAACCTTTGAACAGGAGCCTTCAAAGCACACTTCTGCAGTCAGCAGAATCAATATTATTATGTATTTTTTAAACCTGTGGAAAGTGCAGAATATGAAAGGATTTATATATGTGCTTTATATATATTCACATTGTTTTTTCTAGTAAAGCAAGGGTGAGAAGACAAATAAAGTCCAAAGATTGCCTCTAGCATTTCAGGTAATATCAAACATTGGAAATAACCCAGAGTCGAGGCACTAGAAGGTGTTTTCAAGAATGTGAACAGGCCATTATGCTGTCCACGTATCACAGCAGATTAATGGTTTGTTGTCCTTGTGGCAGTTGCCAAGGCTGCTGCAAGATGAATGAAATGTGGCTTTTTCTGAAGAAATGTGGAAGCCAGGATACATAAAGAAAGAGATTTAAAGAGGTCGTCTAATTGGAGTTAGAGATAGGCAGTCCTACTCATTATCAACCCAGACAGACTCTCTAAGTGAGAATAGGGTTGACATCAATGAATAATTGCGTTACCCTTCACCTCCATCTCCCCCATGCACTGCAGTGGCTGCACCGACAAACAACATGCAGTAGGATCGTCTTGCTTTACAGGTAAAAATATGGATAGACCACATCAATATAGCAGACACATATCAAAGCACCCCGTGAATCCCGACCTAAATCGCAAAACTAGCCCTTTATCCACTAAAAATCTTATTTTTTTGGCCACAAGCTTTTATTTAATGCAATTTCACTTTATTCATTTACCGTTTTCACCGCTCCAGCAGGCCATTTATTTCTGAAAAATCCTGCACTGCCCCTGTAAAGTGCATGAAAAACTATCCATGCAACAAGTGGGCTGTCAGTCATTCATGGCTTGCCATCCACCAAAACACCCTGTTTATGCCAAGGTTTTTGTTGACTCCTAGGGGAGGGCACTGAAAGGATTATCACCTTTGTTTAAACACTATTCACTATTCTCCTTTCCTCTCCATGAGGGAGGTCTCAAAGACCCCTCAGTGTATACGGTATGTACAGTAGCTATTTTTATAGCACCATGCGTTCCCCTGCTGATTAATATTTTGAGGAGAGCAAGCCTGGAGGTGTGGCTCCTGCAGTCTATTAACCATACATCACAACAGCCGAGCCATCACCGAGGACACCTTGCTCTGCCTTGAAAATGATTTTTCTTGCGCTATAAAAGAGCAGGAAATCTCCTAGTGGATAATAATCTCTTAGTGGTTAATCTGCTTATATCACTCATGAATAAATTTAACAATCAAAATCACATTAAAAAATGTAATTAAGGCCTAATACATGAAGAGGATTCGATCATAAACAGCTTTAATGTGCTGTGCTGAGGCAGAGAACCAAGCCAGGCTTTTAGTGGACGTCTCAAAATGTATTATGCCTCTTACAACATGGCTCCTCGCCAAAGACCTTTAGAAACAGGAGTGTTGTTTTTTTGGGGGGTTTTTTCAGAGTGGAGGTTGGGTTTTTGATAACCGTGATATTCGCTTGGCTTGAGACACTGTAGAAACTTTCTCTCGTCTGTGCTTGATAAACCACACTTCCAGATTTGGCCTGACAGCGCGCTGATGAGCTGATATAGTCGCTAACCGCAAACACCTACCTCATCCGAAATGTTTTATATTTCTGATGTTGTCTAAATGTGTTTGTGGACTTGAGGAGAAGCAGCTGTTTCCTGTTGCTGCAGCTCCTCTAGATAAAAACAAACAAAAATATAAGACCTACTTTGGCATGACAAGTGCAGAATGCATCGCCGACTCAAATGTACATTAAACTGGGTATTTCAGAAAAGGCCATTTTGTTGGATGTTTCAACACTGTAGATATCACCAAAACTACATGTCCTCTACATTTTCATGCATGAAGATCCTCTTGACTAAAAAAAATGATTCAGTGACAAACATTTCATTAAAAAAGACAATGATAAGTAGATTTCAGTGGCACAGGGTTGTGTTTCCCTCATGAAGGTCCACTTGAGGTGCATTTTTGGATCCGAAAAAGAAAATATAATTCATTGAGCCATGTCCTTCATAGAAGATCAACTCAAGCTGCTCTGAGACTGAATACAGTGAAAACAGTGTGAAGCGGTCTGACACTGACGGTATAAATCAGTTTTAAAAAGTTCTTACACTTCTGTGTGTGGGATCTGAATTTGCTCAAACCCAGTGGATAAAAAGGTTGCCAGAATAAACTATGAAATGTCTATGAAATAAAATCTTTAGCACCTTAAAATTTAAATGGTAAATGTTTAAAACTAAATTGATTACACAGAGATACAGATCTATATGTTCCTGTCACAACTATTTACATGCTTTTCAGCTGAAGGGAGCCAGCATCCTTGGCTGTCATGCTGAATATAGTGCTGAATATGGTGGTATCACATTAAACAAGACCACCTAAGGAATCCACTGGCATGAAAGGGTGGAATGCTATGTTGTCGGCAAGGTGGCTAAGTATTGCTTCAAAGTTAGGGAAAAACTGGAATGGTCATTTTCAAGGGGGGCGCTGAATGAAAATGGGTTTTCTGGGCAGCCAGGAGTCTCCCCTCTGCAGACATGTCCACCTTATGCTAATCCCATGCAACCATACAGGTTTTCACATGCAGTACAAATGTGTTCTTTTGGCCTGTAGTAAAATGGTATATTACTGCGTACTGGGGTCTTTGTGTTGCATAAATTGGGTTGGACTGGAAAGCTGAGACTCTTGTGGATTCAATGAGCCACATTTGATTCATGTGTGATGATGTTAGCCCCCACAGCAGCCATTTCACTGTAGTGAGACCATTTTTTGAAACCTGATGTCACTGAATAAAATGGCCTACAGTGACCTCCAGGATAACCACAGCCTCATGAAACTTCACATCCACAAATTAGAAACCGAGGCCATTCAGAGTGTGTATGGCTTTCCTAGAACAGAATGCTCTCCATCCAATCGCTGAAAAATCTGTAAGAATTGGATTTGAATCTGAGTTTTTGATGTGAAATACTCAGCATGAGTTTTTCTGGGGTGTTCCTCAAGGTCTTGGTGTCCTAATGCAGTATTTTGGAGCGATTATTGATCATATTTATCAAGCAGTCAAAAATGGTCAAATTTTACACCAAATCTGTGAAACAAATGGTATCAAACCAAAAATTGCTGCAATAACTGTGACACATAAATGGGCACAGGAGTGATTATTATATGCTTGGATCATAATGTTGGAAATCCAAATAAACTATAACTTTCAAATTTTGAATAGACACTTAAAAACAAACAACAACAATGTTCATTACAGATTTATGATGAGAAAAAGTTGACACAAAGTCCTGAGCTGCATCTCAGATTTACTTCAGGTTTCCAGCTTTCAGATCATGAATATGACTTCTTTGACCTTTTTTCCCGCCTTTAAGATCCCCTGCCTCCCCCCTTAAAATGGGCTTAAAAATGGGGGTGGAGTGGAAGGATTTCTGCAATAAAACTGTCGCAAGAATTATTAGGTCCGGCCAGCGACGACATTCATTACATTTTAAAAGTTTTTAAATGTAAAATACAACCAGTCAGCACCTGCGTTAAGAAGTCATGAAATTCAGAGCTGTTTCACTACAGCAGGTTCCAGCTGAATGGCACAGCTAGCTAATCTCCATATGAAATGCATACAACAAAAGGAGGAAAATTAGCTCAAAGAGTAATTGTTTAAACTGAGCCGTGGAGAGAGTAAGCACCGAGGGAGGGAAGAAACCAGAGCGGGGACGAGCCGGGGTAAGTCGAGTGCCGAACTGCCTCGCAAACGTCCCGTGACTTCACACACACGGGAGGCTCCTCTGCCCCGAGTAAGAAGAAGTTCAGCGAGTGCATATCAAGATTAATTCTACCTTCTGTGTAAATAGGATCAGTTTAAGGGCTTGAAAATGCAAAATCAGAATTCAGCCTGGAGTATTTACCAAGAGCAAATCAGTCAACAGCCAATAAAAATCTGATATAATTCTAATATAATTCTATTACTGTTCAAATAGTTGCAAGCAGCTCTTTGATGGATCATCAGAATGAACCCTGTGTCTAAGAACAATAGAATAGAACAGAATAGAAAAGAATAGAATAGAAACTTTGCTGTCCCCATGTGACATTTTGTCTTTGGCTTCACAGTGACAAAATGGAAATGAGAAACATTTTTAGGATATTTTTCATCACGGAGCAGCACATTCCAGTCATCCAGCATGGAGAATAACCAAAATATCACGAGGCCAGCACGAGTCAGACGCTGTATTGTAACTCCAGGCGCATCACGGTTGTCCAAACAGAAACATGTCGTAACACACAGCAGAACAGAGCGCGGAAACACTAAATAGAGGCGGTGTATACAATGCGGGGTGCACAACACGCGTCAAAGACTGGGGTTGCTGCATGCTCGGCCCATGATCTGGCTTCAGGCAAGTTTCGGAGTCATTTGCATTCTTTCAAGCAGTTTCAGGGTTTAACAATGCCAGCCACCGTGCCCTCTCGCAGAACAAACCATTATGTATAGACCTGCTTTGTGCCACCCAGTTGTCTCTGTGGAGCCCATAGCTGGAGTTGCATTGTCATGGACACGGAATGAGGCAGGGGGACGACCGGCTGAGAACAGCATTGACTGGTATGCTAATATTAGCTTGTTTTGGGGGTGTGGTGTAAAAGTGGGCGGGGCTAATTATATCCTTGTAGGTCGTAAGTGAATTTGCTCTGGCTATCAAGTTGTTGTTCAGAGCCCAGAGGCATTGTAGAGACAACGTCAGCCGAGCTGGGGCCAACTACCACCAAACAGATTGCTGCTCCTGCGCTGCTGTAAAAGCACACAAACTGGTATTACTATCAGTAAAAAAAAAAAAACAAAAAAAACCCTGGAGCCGAAGATACTCCAATCCCTCCAGATTTCAATGTCACAGGGCTTAGTCTCCTCTCCTCCGCTCTGCTTTAGCTTCTGGGCAGACTCCCAGTGCAACTGCCCATGTTTAAACAGGCTTAATCAGCTCTATCTCCTGGACCGTTGACAGAAGGCTGGGTTGGATCCACATTGTTACCTTAAACAATGACAGGGTTTATGGCAACGCTGTGAGGTCCAGACCTGCAAGGTACTCAGCTTACACACAGCAAACAAGGAATAAACTGGCTGACAAGAAAAAAAAAAAAAAAAAGTCTCTTCTCCGGGATGTGATTAAAATGGGGATTTCAATTTGAAGTCATTTTGTTCTATTTCGACATTTAATTTACTTTATGTGTCGACACGCTTGCAGTTCACAGTCCTTAGGTTAGGAAAAAAAACCCACTGTTCATCTGTACAGAAATTGGTTAATTTGTTGGTTTCTGTACCTGGCACATCAAACTGACCAGATTAGATCAGTGCAGATGTGGAATGAATATGGCTCCTATAGAATTGCTTTGCAAGGAAATCCCTGTGGATATTCTGCAATCATCCAGCAATTAGAAAAGACTGGGAGGAAATGAACCAGCAGCTGCTGACAGATATGCTTTGGATTCACAAAAAAAATCAAGTCCTAATGCTGCGGCATCAAGTGGAGGAAAACAGTGAGTACAAACGTAAGATTTGAACGACAAACCGCTGAGACATTTGACCAGTCATGTATGAGTGGCTGTTGAAGTGTGTGCGTAGGAACTGCACATGGGACGTCAACCTGAACATTAACAGTGCAATCAGAAATCCAACACGCCCTCAAAACAAATGGCAGGTCACTCTGTTTGACAAGAACCTCGATTAAAAAAAGGAGTCCAGGAACCACAGCCTCTCCAAACCAGTCAGCTCCAGTGATTAGAAATTCATGATTTTTGGTCAATTTCTCATGTTTGCTTTAAACTGGCATCGCACACACATCACCGAGGAGGAGGGCTGGAAAGACAAATCGGAAAAAGAGAAGATGAAATCCCACCAACCAGATCTTTATTTGGTACACACTTTTAAACTGTAAACCTGGCTTGCATGTGAACCAAAGCCCATGCTCAACTTTTCTTGTAACAGCTACGAGAAGAAATAATTCCTTTTGCTTCATAGTTATGTGTATTTGCCTTTCATAACAATCAATGTACCTAACCCAAGGCAGCGGTTCAACACTCCACTGATATTGCAATTTTCATACTCTCGTTGATAATTCAGCAGTTTTATGACATGGATGATTTTTCTCACGGCAACATTAATCAAATAATTAAAAGAACTTTTTCACAATTTAAAATATAAACCTTCAAACTCTCAAAACCTTGTCTGGAGACACACTTTCTAAAATTGGAAGGGAAGAGGGATTACTGTAATGTATGTAAAGCTCAAAAACAGGGAAACGTGCAAGCCTCAAATGGCTCAAAGCAATCGTTCTTCTTCACAAACTACTTTTTGATGTAATCACAGTGTTTTCACTTCCAAACCATAAATGGCACCAGTTGATTCAGTTGTTGTGGATGAAGATGTTCATCTTTTCTATCAGATTTCTTTGTCATCTGTTTGATATTCTTGACATGCCCTTTTCACTCCAATATATCAGGAGATGGTATCTTTCTTTTCTGGTATCTACCCCTTCTGCTTTAAAGATTAACAGGCTAATAGAATGTCAACCTGCTTTTGCCACCGCATTGTCAAACATTTATTTCAGAGAATGATAGTGTACACAGAGACAAATTATTCCAACAACTTTGCCTTTGAAACCCAAAACAGCAATGACTTACAACTTTTAATTATGACACAGAATTACCATAACATAAAATATCTTTTGTTTAAGAGTTAATTTCATGGAACATTTGGATGTTGCACATCATTATGAGAAAGAGGCAGAAGAAATATTCTAAAATATTCACCGCCACATTAAACAGGGATAACAAGAGTCTGCCATTTGTGCTTACTCTGGTTGTTGTTCAAAGCATAAGCCTGCTGCAGGCGGCATTTAAGCAATGTTGATTCCACAGGCATTGAGCCACCATTAACTGACAAACCAACAAATAGTTTCAGGCTTAGGTGAGGAATAAACAATACTGACAGCTGACAGCTGCCTGGGTTGTAGCGGACCAGTCTACATCTTCATGAATAAATTCTCTGCCTCCTATGTTGCCAGTGAATTGAATTTATGCATTCACAACCATGTGATTTAGGAAGATGGAGACCAGCAACCAGCCTGGTAGACTGGGTAGTGTACCTGTATATCAAGCACCAGTGCCAAAAACTGCAGCCATCCATTATGTAGACTGAGAGAGACTGTGAGCAATTCACCTGCAATACATCTGAACTCTGTTGTTTTATTTCCTGCAGCCTTTGGCATAATTGATTTTTCTGGTACAAATATCTCCACAATCAGGTGGTATTTAGTTTCCCTGACTAATTCCTAAACAGTCCCTGCTCCCAGCTTGCTTGCTGAGACTACATCCCCTACAATATCTTTCCAAGAGGCTTTCTGAAGGCTATGCTGTTCAGGATCACAGCCAGAGTGAGAATTAGAATTGGAGATGGAACCAGAATCAGAACTGAAAACAGAGTCAGAATTATTTTGTGGTTAGGTACAGTTGGCTCACAAGGTATTTGCTCAGGCAAATTGACTCTGTCACCACTATAAGACATAGAATAAGAATTAGAATCGGAGTCAGAATAAAAATCAGAATCATAATCAGAGATAGAATCGTTATCAGAATTTAAATCAGAGTCAGAATCGAAATCAGAATCAGAATTCTTTGATTGTCAGAGTGTGTTCACAAGGAATTTGCTCAGGTATGTTGATAATGTCACATTGTAAGACATAGAACTAGAATTAGGATCACAGTCAAAATTAGAGTCAGAGTCAGAATTCAAATCAGAATCAGAATCAGACTTAGAGATGGAATCTAAATCAGAACTGAAATCAGAGTCAGAATAGGAATCAGAATTCTTTCATTGTCAGGTACAGCGGGTTCACAAACAATTTGCTCAGGTAAATTTGTACTGTCACACCATAAGACATATACATATATGAATTAGATTTAGAGTCAAAATTAAAATCAGAATTGGAATTAGAGATAGAATCAGAATCAGAATTATAATCAGAGTCAGAATCAAAATCAGAATCAGAATTCTTTTATTGTCAGGTAGAGTGTGCTCACAAGGAATTTGCTTAGATAAATCAGTACTGTCATACTATAAGGCAGTTACATAACACAGGATTAACAAACATAAAAAAAACATCACGACACCTCACATGTAGTGCAGGCAAGATTAACCCCATGACATTAAACTAAACAAACTGAAAATAAATCAGTCAAATATGAAGCACTACACTGGCCTGGACAAATGCCAGCCTGGTTGATGTGCAAGAAAAATATATCAGTGACAAACTGGAAAAACATGACTCGGCTCATAGATGACTGGAACTGTTATGACTTCACTAATATGTTTTTACACGCTCATGAAATAACTGTCATCTAGTTTGTAAACAAATTAACACACATACTCCTTAGTGGATCTCACTCCAAATCAATTTATACAAGACTGTTTACAGTTTTGTGGAATATGAGCTTATACACATAGTCAATATATGTTTTTCTGGCAAAGTGCCCCTTTAAACCATGTGAAATATATCAACCTAACCACATAGGAAGTGGCATTTGGTGTCCTCGTTTGTTTTAGTGATGGTATTGAGAAACCATTTCCATTGATTTGCCTTAATATAACTCAGGCATGGACGGTATGAGCACCTCAGACAAAGAGATCCATTTTCTTTTTCTCTGTGTAAATGTGGGGATTAGATGGAGGAAAAAGTTCTCCACGGAGAACAATGAAATCAATATAACACCGACTCCTCGCAGAAAGAGAGGTAACTTGGCATTGACTACAGGCTGCTCACACACTCAATCAGATTAACTAATGAAGCAATTATTGATTGAAAGCCAGGCTGCTGGTCGACATTGCACTGGCCATTAAGTGGATCTTCCCCTCCCTTGGCCATGCTGAAAATGTCAGGGTCACTGTGTTCACTGCTTGACACAGTTTACCAAGGCCTATTCTGTAGGAGACTAATCACTCCTCTGCCTCCCAGGTGCAGCTCTGAAGGGGCCGACCACTCCACGGGAT
>OMLB01019638.1:0-10051 GCA_900302555.1 Myripristis jacobus
CCTTTGATTGTACAGTAGTTTCCTTCCTGTCACTGCAGGTGGTACAGCCTATCAGGACACTTGACCTCATGGTCTTCCCTGTCCTAGTCATGAGGGAACACACTCCTGCAACTTTTGTTTGGGTTTTATTTTGGGACTTGACAAGAGTTTATTTGTTTGAAAATAATAAAATATGTGACTCGGTTATGATTTTGATTTGCTTGTTATTCCACCTTAACTAACTTGGTGGTTTTAGAAAATGATTAAATGTACATTTATTGGAACACGGTATAACTGTCATAAACATTTAACCAAAACATGAATGACAACATCCAACTATAACAGCCTAAAGGAACTGAGTAAATTTAAGTTCACTGTTAACATGGGCATTTAACACCATCTAAAAGCTGTCCTCCCCTACTTTGGTTATTCCTCCATGATTTGGTTCCTCTTGGCTCTGTTCAACCTGTCCAGGACTTCACTGTAGAGGCCAGACATCTGTGGGTAGATAGCACCTACTATTTCATTTCAAAATAGCTCACTTTTTCACAGGTCTTTAGTCAATTTTGTATTTGATGATAAAACATTCACATTTCCTGAACCAAGGCCTCTCGTTTGCCTAGCTAGCAGGATGACTCAGCTACCACCACCACACTCCACTGCTACCACCTCTTCTTCAGTCATCCCTTCCCATCCACCTGTCCAGTAGCCCAGTCCCTCTACCTGTGTCTGGTAGCTCTCCTGCAGGGAGCCCAGGTGGCGGAGGAAGCTCATGCCCAGGCCACACCACTTTTCCGCCTCAGGGTACTGGGCCAAGCTGTACAGCAAGATGCCTGTATTCCAGGCTCGAGTCAGCAACCACAGGGTCTCCATCTCTGGGAAGTCATCCGGCTACATCGTAGAGTGGGGAGATGGTCAAAAGATTATTTAAAAGGTCGGGGAACTCACCTGTGTCTGGTGTGTGGAAGAAGACTTATGCTTTTGATTTTTTTCCAGGAATTAAATGTGTTTAACACTGGAATCATGAGTAAACAAGCATTCTATCCTGCTCCACTGTATGTTCACTGCTACCTGTGCTTGGGGGCCTTAGATAGTGAGTCCATAAACAAACTTGGCCCATCAATTTAAAAGTTTTGTTAATTTTCCAGAACATTTTAATCTTGTGCTTTTACTTTGATCCAAAGAATTCCACAGTGGCTTTCAAGTAATAACTCTGTATGAATAGGGAAATATGCATTGCCTATAAAGCGGTGTAATGCCTCAATAATTTGATGCCTCTTTCAGAGCTGAAGCTCACCGGCAGTGTGATGACTTGTACAACACATTACCATTCAAATTAGCAGGAAGGGGGTGGTGAATGGAGGCATCTGCTAATTGAAGTACCGCTGAAAGCCCATTGATAAAAAAAAAAAAAAAAAAGAAAGAAAGATGCCTCTAGAACAGCAGGCAGGCAAGGGGTGGAAAAGAGGGGGTTAATTATAGTGCAGACGAGCAGTTCTGTTAGAGGAAGAGGAGGGGGGAGCCAAGGGATGGTGGCGTGTGATTGGTGCTGACTCACTGCGGCTGCAATGATGGACAGGGCCTCCTCATAGTAGCCCCAGACTTCCTCGAGCACACGGGCCTCCACCTCCGACACACCACTGGGGAGGGACAGCTGGATCAGGCTGTGGACGTACTGGCTGAGATGGAACACAAAAACACAAACAGCAGTCCCATCAACTTGATGAGCTCCTTCTGAGAATAGGTCATAAATGAAACATAGAGGGTCTCCTCATCCAGAGGGCTGCAGGCATACCTGCAACGGCTCAGATCAGCCTGTGGTTGTTTCTTGTGCAGAGACAGAACAATCCTTAAGGCCTTCTTACACAGCACAGGGAAGTGGGCAGGAGGCTCCATGGCTAAAGCTACAAGGAGAAAAGAAATGCAAACGCACTTGTCAAATCAAGATGTCCCTGTTTCTTGATTTATTATAGAGAAGAGATTTTATTTACAGTAGAGAATTTGATTATTAACCTGCAATGGTCTCTAGTACTTTGACTTCAACATTTTCAAGCTCAAGGACAGACTCCAGCACTGTCTCAACTTTGCTGTCATTCAGCTTGGCACGAGCCTCAAACTCATACAAGAGCAGCAATGTGTCAGTTGGGTCCATAGGGAAGCTTCCTATGAAAGAATGAACATCAAAATATATTTGTTTAGCTGAGTCCTAAAGACAATACATTTGCTTGTTTTGAAGTGAGATCCTTCTTGGTAACTCTTGCACAGGCTATAATTTATCTCCTCTTTCTGCTTTATCATTTGATTTTTGCAAATAAATACACAAACACTCAGTTGTAAATAAGGTACAGAGAGTAGCCTGTTTATAACAAAAGTGAGGTGAAGAACCTGAAGCTTTCAGAGTCTTCCAGACCTCCCAACAGATCTGAATGTGCTCCAGGGCCTGAGTGAGCTCCTCAGTCTGTAAACCAATAAAAACGCAGAACAAGCATTCTGAATTCATCATTGCCATCTAGTGTTCAGTTACTTATCAAAAGCAAGGGGATTAAAAATAAACACCTACGCCAGCACCAATAACATGGTTAGTCACCTCTCCTCTTCACTGCTCTTGGTAATTTTCCATCCATGTGGATGGACAGTGTGCTAAATGGACAGGGGTATTCAAATAAATTCTTAGGAGGTCCAGTTACTGACAGTTCCTCCCCAGCAAAGGTCCAAGCCCTCGTAACCAACTTTTCTTGTGATTTGCAGACCATTATGGGTGTAGTATTGAAGGTCTATATGTGTATAGGTGTGTGTATATAACTATAAAATGTAATAAAGTACAATTCAAAAATAAGTAACTTTCCAAGCCATTCTCACGTTAGACAAATTCTAAAAGTAAGAAAAAATAAATACGCAGATCTGCTCACAAAAAAAGATTCAAAACAGTTTTCCCTGAAAATTAATATCAAAATTAAAATAAAACACTGCTCATTTGCTCAAGTGCCTGTTGCAAAACTGAGGTACCATTAGGCATAACAAAAACATAGCAGTTTAACTGGCTAAACAACAAACTCATCATTTTGAACAAATACAAATTCATCTTTAGCATGTCTTTGGCATTTTTTTCCCTCCTACATTTCCCTCTCTCCTCACTGAATACAAGTGCTTCCTGCTGTACAATTGCTTTAATTGACCATAATGGTTTAGTGATTTAAATGACATACAGGCCTGGACTAGACACAAAGATACAATAGCCACAACAAACCACAACTATAAAGTTTGCAAACTGTTTGGCGGCCCAAGCGGAACCATTACTGGCCCCAGACCTGGAACACAGTCTGCTAACTGGTGACACCTAAAGTAGGAGATGGGCAGGGGGAGTTGGTAGCCCACCTGTGAAGAGCCCGGCGATTTCCTGCACACTTCCAAAGAAGCAGCGGCAGCCATAAGCAGGCACGTCTTCTGGCACATGAGCACTGTGCGATCAGGTGGACACAGCTGGGAGAACTAAGGATTCATACAGATATGCACAAACATTAGTACACATGTACAACACAGAAAGTGATGTGTATTAGTAGTACTTTCTGTAGGCACTGGCCATGGGTTGTTACAAGCTTAAAGTTCAGAGAAGCTAGGCAGTGAAGAAGGTAGGAGATGCAACATTGGGGCCTTGGAACAAGATAGCTAACCTCAATACAGTAGAGCTGCACAGTGACAAACACTTAGCCACCTCCAGGTGTACATGTGTATTAGTATTAATCAATGTGAAGCATGGCTTTCCAAAAAGAAACATCAGCGCTTGAATTTTCCTAAATATGTTTTTAAAAAAATCCTACACATACCATGCACAATACCAGGCAATCTACATGTGAATAGGCAGAGGATCAAGGTAGATATCTGTAAGGTGGGCCATTGTGTTTCTTTGTCTTATACATTTATCTTTCTAAGGCAGTGTTACAACCCTGTTCAGGTTATATTGATCTACACCCCCATAAATATTGATCAATTCTCCTGGCAAAGCTAATAAGGGCACTTGCCTTGTAAGAGAGCACAAAGAAATCCCTCATTCTGTCAGGGCTGCTCTCGCACTGCAGAGCAGAGTTCCAGGCTGTAACAAGCATGCACACGCACACACGCACACACGCACACACACACACACACACACACACACACACGAGGTGTCAACGAGCTGGATGATTTTAGAAACAAAAGCAATGGTAGATTGAAGTGACTTAGAGAGAAATGGGATACAGTCTTAGTACCAATCTTCCTGAACCAGTTAGCCTCCTCTGCCCGTTGCTCAACAGCCATGCAAGGCTCAGGGCTGCGATATGAAACTTTCTGTAGAGCTGCAGTGACAATAAACAACACACTCGGGGGTTAAGACACACAGCAGAAACCTAAGACATGTCTTGCCAAATGCTATTTAAACCCTGTTGTGCATGTAATACTCACCTATTTTTAGATATGACAGCAGGACATCCAGATTTGCATTCCTGTATGAAGGATAAATGGAAGGCAGCAAGTGTCAGTGTGTACCAAAATTATTTTTAAAAAGCACCAGCGATATTATATAGGGGCATTTTTTTCATATAGTCGCCTTTTCCCCTCACCTCATATCATCACTGGCTTTGTCTGTTGCGGAGAGCACAAGTCGAACCAAACACCTATAAAAGCATGAATGGAAATACTGATGATGACCTCCTTTCTCTCACCTACTAACTGTATTGTACAGAGACACACTTTCACTGGAGAAGCAAAGGAATATAGGTCAGTGGATCACAGAGGTGTATGGAAAACTCAGTGTTACTACAGTGTGTCAGCACTTTACATCTTTTCTAAATGCTGTCATACTGTGCATGAAATAATCTGTTGTCATGTTTTAATCTTAATACATCTTAATACAAGACACAAGTCAAATACTGGTAGATATTGCTGGTACTGGTAGATATTGCTGAGAGTTTGTAAGATAATTTTAGGAGCACATTTGCAAAACTCTATATATATATATATAAAAGAATATGTAAGTATCGGATATTCATCAGGCTGTATTATATCATTTTATGATAACCCTTGAAATACCTTGCTTTCTTATTTTCCAAAGTTAAAATATCTGATTTTGCAGGTGAAATAATTTGTATACTCCAGTTTCGACAGACCTGAGAGCAGTCAGAACCTGAGCTTCATCTTTCGAGTTTTCACACAAACTCTCCAGTGCCTTCATGGCTGCATCCTGCTGTCCATTCTATCAGAGAGGAACAAATATCATCACCATCACCATCTCCAATCATGTTCATTTCCATTTCAAAAATCCTTACTTTTTCCAGGCCTTATTTCCACAAATTGATCTGAACATTTTGACAGGTTCTCATCTCAGTATGTTTGCTGGTAGAAGCTGGACAATTTTTTTTTACTCAAAAAAATCATATATGGTCATACGTGTGCACCAAAGACAGAATCTGCCTTTCTCCTCTTATAATTAGATAAAAATGAATCATGCATTGCCCAGTTGAAAATCTGAATATATTTGACATCAGTTATACTTGAACACAGACAGGATATCTATAATGGTTTGAATCTATTGACAACCAGAGACACAGTTTGCCAAATGGCTAAATATATAATGTGTTGGGTAACTAGCCATAAGCATGCCTTTTGACACAGTACCACAAGATAGGAAATTGTGGTTCCCATGCCTGATTTTTTTTCTCTATTCCTGCTCAGATTAGGCAGACCTACTGTATGTTGGGAGACCAGGAATGAGTTCTTTGATGAGTCCTACCTCCAGAGCAATCTGTGCCGCCAGACTGAGGAGATTGGAAGCAGCATTCTCAGATACAAGCAGTTTGTCCTCATTGCTCACAGGACTCTTCTTGGCCAGAAGTCCCATTGTATTCACAGCCTCTGCGGCTAGCACAAAAACACAGCTCAAGAGTAAGAGTACTGAAATGAAGCAAAACTTCATAGTGTGTTCTGTTATATGTAACAGCCATCTTATACATATATATCTACAGATATCTTATAGTTACCTTTCTCCATATTGTTCTCCAGCACCGCAATCTTGTAAACACTGAACTGAGTAAAAATGCTGTCAGGATCACATCGCTCTGCCTCTTTAATTGCTTCTTTGGCCTGATAATCACAAGTTTTTGTATACATATAATCATACTAAACATTCAGGAAAACAAAAATGTGTACTTTTTATGTATATTCTTATGCAGACATGCATGCACCAAGTGGGAAATTAGTACCAGCCATCTGGCAGGTAGCCAGTCATGGTTTTTAATTCCTATTTGTCTGAAAAGTCTGGTTGACTGGTGACATACTGCAGCCAAAGTGGGCAGAGATGTGGCAGCCACTGAGGCCAGCAGACAGAAAAGTAAGTTTCCTGACCTGTTTTTACGGCTTAGGCTGTCTCACCTTTTCCAGCTGCTGTAACTGCAGGAGACAGGAAGCTCTGTTCCTCTGCAGTTTGGCCAGGTTGGGCTCCATCTGACCTGCCTTGTAGAAACTCAGAGAGTAGTTATACCACTGCAGAGCCTCCGAGTAGCTCTTAGCCTGGGGGGACAGACATTATAATACATAGTACACACACAAATAGATCCTGTGAGTTAAAAGTAGAAAGGATTATGTGTTCAGTGTACCTCAAAGTGTTTGGAGGCTTTGTCCCACAGCATGAGATGTAGACTTGTAAGTGCCTGGGGAGTCAGCTGTTTACCTGTATAATGACCTGAGTGGGAGACCAGTAACAACAGCGAGCACAGCTACCTTACGTATTGATTATGCCTTCATTATTATAACAATATGTCATCTTAATTTCATTAAGGTAATAGTTATCATCACCACCAAGAATAAAATGTGAAGTTACCAGTGATGATATCTTCTATTTTCTGTTTCCCCAGCAGCTCCTTGCCTCTCTGCAACAGTAGCTCAATGTGCAGGACAAGAGCAGTTCCTAGCTCAGGGGATGACTCAAAGTGCTGACATATACATTTCAAATAGTCAAATGCCTCCATCTCTCTGGAAATATCAAAAAGCTATTATTCAAAACTAAATGATATGTGCGTGGGCAATTCCACAAAGTATGCACTTGTGTGAGCACATGTAACATGTACAGTATGTGCACTATAAGACTCAAGTGAAAGTGTTAGTTAAGACACAGGCAGACTACGCAGTATCAAAGGGGAGGTGCACCACCTTGTTATAATGCAGTAAAGCATGATGAATGACACTCAATTCTGAATGAAAGCCACTCAATAAGAATAGAACACAGACCGTTTCCACCTAGTATTAACATCCGTCCTGAGAAATCCGATCACAAGATGGCACCTATAATTACAGGTGTAAACAGCAGCATTGCGTCCTCAATACGTCTTGAGATCCGATCGCCCAGGCAACATTTGGAGGTGGCCTAGGACACTTTTGTCTCTCAGGAGTTAATGCCTCAGTAGTTAAAGACAAATCTTTTACCCCCTCATAACCAGAAATATAGGAACATTTTCTTCCAATTTTCATGTATTTGTGAACTTTTGACATCAAAACATTAGATGTAAGACAGGAATTTAAAAGTGTTAATTCCATGGGTTATTAGTCTTGGCATGAACCTGAGGGGGTTTTATCCTTCCTGAGCTTCATCCTTACCATTAGTAAACAAAGCAGTCCCCCTCCCATTTGACACTGCATTGTCTGCCTGATTTTTGCTTTTTTGCTTACCTGTCCTCAGACATGAGTAGCTTCACTGAGCTCAGACACACCTCAAGAGGAACATCAGATTTCAGCATCTCATTAAGTCCTGAAAACAATTTTATGATCTGCTTTTCAATCTGTATTACTTAGACTTCATTTGCCCAGAAAAACTTAATGGGGCATGCATGCTTTCTGTTTTTCACCAACACTCTGCTGCAGTCAGCCAATGACATGCATTCAGTGGGTTTGTACAAGGCACTGACCTGCCTTGTACAAACTCAAAGGAAGAGTTATACCACTGCAGAACCTCTGAATAGCTCTGGAGCAGTCTAGCTGCGCAATAGTAATTAAGCTGTCATTCATTTTCGCCATCCACATTTTTCAAGAAGCTTCGGACATTTAAATTAGCAAGTTTACGGTCACAAGACTGCTTCTCTCACCTTTAGGCCACTGACCCCTACTTCTGCCTTTGGTAGTCAGGTTCTGTATAAATTATTCATTGAGGGCTGCTAATAACTAACCTGCTCTGATAAGGTCATCTGAGGCCCCGCATCTCACCAGTATTCTGATCTTTAGATACAGCCCAGAGGAACTCACACATTCCTGTCAAATTGCAGAGTGTAACTTCTTGCAGAGTATGGTAATTGAGGTAATTATTATTTAGAAATGAATGCTGAAAAATGCACACGTAAATTACATTGTGTGGATAATTGCGTGTGTCCCACCTTGTTGGCTAAGCTTACAGCATTGAGAGCCTTCTCCTGAAACCGCTGACAGTCCCACTCTAAATAAACAGTTGCAAGGAGCCTTAAGACCTTGGCCTGATGTGAGGAAAATTAAAAAGAGTTAAGACAAAATGTGTTTATTTCATTTCATACACATTTATTAGATGTGGTTTTGCCGTAATATGTAAACTCCCCTGTCTTACCTGGACCTCAGTTCCAGGGGAGTATTTCACATTTATCTTCCCAATGTCATAGCTCTGGCTGGGAAACAGAGCAATTCATCTAAAACATTTTGTACTCTACTCTGTTGTTACTCAGCAGTTTTACATTCAAATTAAATATTGTAATCTTTACCTCAACCAAAACGAACTGTCCTCAAACTTTCTCAAATTGTAAGCATCTACTCCAAAGTTATAGCACAAAAGGGAGAGATAGCCAGTCTGTATGAAAAAAAAATGACAGATGACACAAAATCCCTTTCAGCAACCATATTTAAAATGAGTTCACTTGTACTAATAATTTTTTTTTCTCCTAACCTCTTTGGGCAGCCGCAGCAGCATGTCTTTACAGCGCTGCATCAAGGCCACAGCATCATGGTTGTTCCCCTGGCTTATTGCCTGCAAAGAGGGACAGACTACATGTTTGCTACAAAATAATGGCAAATCGCATAAATTTCTACATTAGTAGAGATTTCCCTCCCTTAGATCACAACACAATTTTGCTGTCTCACACTTCACACTGTGATGCAAGTCTGTTGGAATATCACTTCCTTAGCTGCCAAATATCACAAGAACAAATATTCACGTTGAAGGTGCTGAACATCCCATCGACCAGTGCTCACCGATTCTGCCTGGTATGAGATGATTCGAAGCAAATCTTTCTCAACATCACCTTTGCATGTGTTGATGTCAAATGTTCCATTACCTCTGGATGTCAGTCGGCTATAGAGGGTTTCCAGGCTCTACAAATGTTTCATTTATAGTCACTTGTCATGAATTCATACTGTATTTCATGGTCATGCACTTTTTGCTCAAAACTGAGATATATTTAAGCTCTCTCAATAGTGTGAGTATTGGGTATTGAGTAGTTATGTTTACCTGGACAGCTAGTCTAAAGAAGTTATCTGCTATCTGGGGTTTCATACAGTCCAGCCAAGTTCTTCCTGTCTTGCTGGCCATCTGTAAAGATTATAGAAAGATGTGAAATTGTACAGCGGGGACAGATACAGATCCTGTCCTCCTGAAAAGCTCAGCGATCATAGGATCCTCCTACTGCAGAACATACCAAGATCTGCTTGCGGAGGATGCCCTCTGTTGGACTCTCAGACTCACAGCAGTACAGCAGACTGCATGCCACATGACGCACTGACAAGATGGTGAAAGACAAAGAATAAGATGCAACCTGCTAGTGCTCTTACATCATGTCAACACATAAAGCCAAATTAGCTCAAATGTTATGGTCCAACATATGTTTATTAAATGCATAATACTGTAATATGCCTACCTTTTGCTTTTTGCTTTTTGTTAATGGATGTGCCTACATGTTTAGTAACTGCCCAGTTCCACAGCTGGATGGCACACTCCTCAAGCTGTGATATCAGAAAATAAATATATATAAAATATCATGTTTTGAAAAAATCAGTGGTTTGGGCTTTTTTTCATTTTTCTATCAAGAGCTTT